>OY757187.1:69911913-69971598 GCA_963583895.1 Melanophora roralis
AGCATTTTAAAAATGCTAAAGATGTTGTTTAACAAGAGAAAAAACAACCAATTCGACATATGGAAGATGGTTCCAAAATAACATGCAGATGATAAAATGTTGTTGTTAAGACAGTAACACCACATCCGCACACCAATGAATACTGCAAAATAACAACTTTATTACTTCAAGACGAGGTATGAGTTACAGATACGCAGAACTTAACAACTTCATCAATATTTGTATTGGAAAAAAGAAAACCAACAACAACAACATTTTCAATATATCTATATAATTTTGCAGTTCCAACTCTAGAGTCTGTTTGATCACCAACGCATTTTATGGGCCTTTCTGTAAATGGCTAAAATCGAAAAAAAATTAAATTTGTCTTGTCTTTAAAGTGATTTTGGGATTAATTTGTATTTTATTTTAACATATATACATACATACATATGTATGTATATATGTATGTACATGTTGTTTTTATAAACATACTACAGCTTTTTTTAATCTAAGCCACATCTTCGTCATCATCAAACATTGTACATTTACTGAAGAGACTGCACTCGAATTTAATTTTATGGACCGAACTCTGTCAATAAAAATAATAAAATTTAAGTTGTATTTTGTAAAATAATTTAAATATGTTAAATTTTATTTATTTTTATACTAATTGTTTTTAATACAAAAAGTAAACTTCGTCCTAACTTACAAAATAAAATAAGAAGGAAAATAGGTATTCCGTTTTCCTTTCTCTGTTATATATAAGTTAAATAGGTGATGTTTGCAGCCAAAATAAACTACTACCGTTCAAAGAGTACTGATGATGAAATTGCGTAACTGCTTTCGAAAATACATTCTACTCGGTTAGATCGGTAGAAAAATCTGTTTTTTTTTTTAAATAAAAGTTTGTTTCAACATTAACGGTAAAATATTATTAATTTCTTCCAATAAAAAGAAATTATATAAACTTAAGCCAAATTAAAAAGCAAAATTTGTGTAATTAAAATATTTTTTTTAATTTAATTTCTTTAAGTAAAAAACTTATCTAAATAAAGCAACTAAAAAGTTTAGTTCAAACTTTACATGTCATCTTTGTAAAATTTCTTTCGTGTATAGTCTTTCGTCGAAAAAATACAAACCAGGATACACATTTGTATGTAGTACATACGACACCTTACTTATCCAATGTTCTTTAGGGACCGAGCAAGTGCGGCCCAAGTAAAGTTTTTTTAAGGTGATTCAACTGATTTTTTTTCTTTTTTTTCTTTTGGCATTATGATGATGATAAATGAAGTATTTCATTGTATGACATTAACAGTACACAGAACATGTTATTGTGTTATTTATTAAGTTTTCAGATATTTTGAAAGTATTAACATTGAAACAAATTATTATGATTAAAAGATTTATTAGGACGACAGTAGATGTACTCGTATGCATTGCTGCACACATATGCCTTCACATGCATATAAAATATACGAGTTTTTTAAAGGATTTAAAAAAAAAAGTAAAAAAGAAACTGAAATCAAAAGTGTTTTAATGCTTGATTTATTTTGATTGACCAAAAAACAGCCCAAAAATATTCCTTTGGAAAAAACTGTCAAATTTCGCAAAAATATCTAAACAACAACGTGCTGGTAGTTGGAAACAGAACCGAGAATTTTTTTTACTTTTTGTTTTTTTTATTTGTAAAGAATCATAAATCATATATTTTTGGTTGGAAAACACACAAGAAAACCTTTATTGCCTTAGTGACAAAAACCTAAAAGGAAAAACATTTTATACCTGTTACAGATCACTCGGTTACTCATTAACTTGCTGCTCTGCACCGACAAAATTATAGAAAATACGTGTAAATTTTGTTGACATCTTTTACTAAATGTCGCCAGAAATTTCTTAACAATACCCGACAAAGTATTACAATATCAAGAAGTTAAATAGTCAGTAAATGTGTTGTTTTAAACTCAAGCCGATTTTGTGAGGATATCTAGAATGCTGTGTCAAAGTAAATTGCCCTTGAACGAAGGACACATATTAATTTTTATAGCCATAGAAAAAGATTACATAATTTTCTATTTTTCACACCAAAAAAATCTTCATTCTATGGCTGAGCAAAGGTGATACAGACACCAGTGATTTTATGTATAATTTTGTTTTAACGATTGCAACGGTTCAGGTGCCTCTAAATAACTATTTTTTTATTTCAAGTGAGCAGAGTTTTTATTCTTTTCTAAGAAAAAGTATGAAAATGCAAGTAATTTTAACGTCAAATCATAATTTTCAAGGTCATTTAAAAGTGTATTTAATCTGTGTACCTACAAGGTTATTTATGGTACTTAAAACCGAAATTCTTTAATTTGTTTTGGTATTTAATTTTTGCAAGATAATTACAATAAAGAAAATAAATTTATTCGAATTGTAAGCTGAAAATATTTGGGGTCTCAATGTTAAAATACATAATCCATTCATGTCTTATTTTCCATAATGAAATTTTTTAGGTGAATCGATTTCTTCAGATGTCAATTTAAAATATAACTTTTACAATTAGAATTCTTACAGATATTTACTTACGCCAATTTATTTTAGTAACCTGCTCTTTTCGTTTAAAAAATTAACAATTTGACCCACTGTAAAAAAAAATACAGACGAGCTGGACTAGAAGTTTATTTTACAAAAACTATTTACACAACATGACCTTTAAGGCTTAAGGTCTGTTCCCCCGTTAGACAGTATTATTACTGTTAAAAAAAAAACAATTTAAAGCAGCACGTCGTTAGTATAGTTTTCATTTTTCTACATTGAAATATTGAACCATAAACATTAAGATTACATTTCCAACAAAATAAGTACCGATGAGGCAGAAAAGCATTTGATTTTTTTTTAGTAAAGAACTAGTTAGTTAAGTTAATAAGGGCTTTTACAGTTGGATGGTTGCAAGGGGGAGACCCACGCATTCGGTAGGAAAAGTTCACAGAAATTCAAGAATGTGACAACTTCTCCCAAGAATTCACATTTCACAGCTCTCAAGTAACCCACACCTTATGTGGCATCAATGATATAAAATGGCTCCCTGCGTGCCAGGGAATCGCTGTTTTATTTAAAGTTTGTAGTTTCCACCCACTCCTTTTACTCAGCATTCATTGCAAGGAAAGCCTTCGGGTCAATTGTTTTTTTAGCATCAACCCCCGGATTCTTTCCGATCACCTTTATAATGTGTACTTGACCATATTCTAAGCAATCATTAACCATCTTCTTGCATAGCAATACTGTCACAGACTTGATGATCTTGAACCTAATTGCTCTTGTTGACCCTGTCCGCAATTATATTAACGTTTGTGGGACCTTTGTGTGACCTAGGCAAGGAAAAATACCTCGCTTTGATATTTATTTGTAGGCTTAGACCAGTCCTTTGTAATATTCAGGGCGGCCTTTGCGCCTAAGAAGTATAACCAGCGTTGCCCAAGGAGAGATGATGATTTATAAAAATGTACGGGTGCTTAATTACTGTTTTTATTATTAAAGACCATGTGATATCTCTCTGTGTAGTTGTTATTACTTTTTTTGTTTTGTTTGTAATGGTTTTTTGTAGGTGCTTGTGTTGTGTACATGTAAAACCCGATTTGTGTGCGTCCCCCGGAGACACTCTTGGCTGACAATGGTATAACAATATGGTCTGCGTAACACGCTGTTTCAAATCTTCCATGAATTAAGTCGCTATTAGATTGTGCATTGTAGTAACCCGTATAATGTAGCATACCGATTGTACCTTTCTATTTCCTAACATGTAACCAATTTAATCTCTAAGTACTGGATCAACGCGAAACCGGTTCAGGTATTAGATAAGCAATTTGGTTTTACCTCGTAAAAAGTAACCTCCATCTCAATGTATAAAGCAAAAATTTCTTGTAAGATAAATAACACTTTTAAAAATTTTTTTTATAACTTCAATCTAGAAATCGCACTTAAATTAATTTTGATGTCAAAGGTCTAACCTAATTTTTTAATCTTAAATTTTGCTTTATTTCTTTAACTTAAACGTAATTTCGTTTTTGTTTCAATCTTGCTAAAACATTGGGAAAATTAGAAACGAAAATCCCATAAATAACTCAACGTCTTTAGAGCATTTAAGCAAAATACGCAAACGAAAAGAACATAATTTTTTTTAATGAAAATTAAAGAAAATTCGCTTGTAAAAACGATAACAAATGTAAGTGAATCTGGTAAGTTTAATTATTTTTTTGTGTGTTCAAATAAAATATTTTTTTATTTTTTTTTTTTTCAATTATACAACTTATGTATATGCTAAGGCTGGCAGGACGTAAGAGTTTAAAAACTCATTCTAAATATTTTATTTTTATTGCTTTAATTTTGCTTTTTCATTTTACCATAAGAAAAAGAATTTAAGAAAAAAACATCGATTTACATGAATACGTATGTATGTATGTATTGTACAGACTAGGTGCCTGTACATCATACATATGTATATACAATAAAAATTGGTTTAGTTTAGTTGATGTTCTAAATTTAAACAAAGTTGTGCTTATATACCAAAAGGATCAGTATGTGTACATATGTATGTGCATATCTAAGTACATATGAGTTGCAAGTTCCTATATACTTATGTATGTATGCACGTGTGTCGCGTATCTTTTTGCAATAAATCATTGTCACTCTCTCTTGTGCAATGTCACTGTAAGCGCCCCCTGCCGGGCTGCAGCAGAAGCAACAACAAAAATACACACAAACTTATTCGTTTATAAAAAGCAAATATTTCCAAGCGTATTCTCTAAAGACCC
Organism: Melanophora roralis; assembly: GCA_963583895.1. Lineage (NCBI taxonomy): Eukaryota > Metazoa > Arthropoda > Insecta > Diptera > Rhinophoridae > Melanophora > Melanophora roralis. Next base: position 69,916,692 of record OY757187.1, read on the forward strand.
AAAGACAAAAATGTAAAAAATAGCAACAAATTTAGTGCAAGTAAAACTTAAAGAAAGCAAAAAAATCAGTTCCAAACACTACCACCAACATTCATTCCTTTCGGACATGCAAAAATGTTGGAGTATTTAGAAGAAGAAGCTACAAAAACAACAAATTGTAACCAACATAAAAAATTACCACCCAACCTTAAAAGTTTTTCCTTAATACCAACGATTGGAAAACTCCTGAAATACTTGTTACTCCCTACAAAAAGCTAAAACAAACTGAACTTTAGAAAAATCAGGTATTGTTGTTGCTGTATTAAACGTTCATACATTGTTAAATACTTACTATAACGACACTATATACAACAACTGCCTGCAACAGCAATACTACATTGACTACAACAGTTGCTTTAGTTCCGTACGAATACATACATATATGCACGAACAAGCAAGTGTATGTTTGCGTTCTGTAATCCTTTTGGTATTTTATACTACCGCATACAGTCATACATCAAAATCACACAGGATGAAAGAATATTTTTTTATTCGAAAAAGAAAAACTAAAACTAAAACTAAAAATGCTGTGAGAAACAAAATTGAAAAACAAAAAAATTGCAATTGTGCATTTTGAAGTGCAGCACAAAAAAGTATTGGTAAGTAAAAGTTTTCCTCATTTTTTACTTCCCCCATTTAGTAAATCCTCTCGAACTCAAGTTTTCTTACAAAAACTCTTGTAGATTTACTTAAAGAAAAACAAGGTTTCTTAAAGGTTTATATAACGAGGAAAACAAAATAACAAAATTTTAAATTTTTTCCTTTTTGTCTCCACATGTTTCTGACAGGAACTTTTTCTGTGTGTTAATCGGATCTGTATGGAATTGCCTCATTAAATAGAGTTTCTGTAGCCTTCTTTTATTAATTCTTTTTTGAAGTCGGCTTTAAAAGTCTGTATAATTTCAAGGTGTTATTAAAAAAGGCAGAGAGCTTTTATTTAAATTAAACAGAGAGCATTTGTTTGTATACAAATGCTTATAGCACAAACTTTATTTTAGAAACGTCGATAAACCACGGGCTTACTACGCTCGACTCACTGAGCTTTCTTTATGCCAATCCCATCCTATCAGAAATAGTATTAATATGAACGTCAGATATCTCAACTGCTTCATCATCTTCAAAGACAAGAGTCCCTTTTGAATTTTAACTCTATATTTAATATATATTCCTGGGCAGAACGTTGAGAGGCATGTTCCACAGTAATGGTAACAGAAGTTGTCTCTAGGGGTACGTCTGTTTAAAGATCTCGTCGACCTTATTATACTATGATCCACTAAGTTGGACAACATTACAACCAGAGAGTTTTTAACCCCATCTATTATAGGATTTCAATGATGGATAATGGGCCATATCTACGTATAGAAACTATACGGGTGAACGAGTACATAGGTTTTTAATTCAAAAGACGTCCCGATTTAACCAACCAAAAAGTTGTAGGGGTATTAAGATTCCAAAGGAAAGCTATTCCATTCCAACTGCTCCCTGGCTTTTTGTTTGACCGCAATAATCAGCACTTAGCTCATCTTGGGGTTTAATAATTGAATGGCGTCAAGCCACGTGTAAATCATAACGTGTAGATTGGTTCACAGAAAAAAACTTCACACATTTTTATTCCGAAAAATTTTTTTTTTTAAATTGTAATTTTTTAGGCAATATTTTATTAAGCTATATTTACACTAACTGAGTTATCGTCTTAGTTTCACAAATAAGACTCATTTGTATAGTGTCATAACATGTCTGTTTTTATTTGTAAATATTTTTGCCTCATCTCAGTTGAAAAATAGAGAGTATTCAAACTATTAAACGTCGGAATTTTATATAAAACTTTTTTAAAGTTACCGGATTAAATGCTTGTTTTTTTATTGCCATACACTTTATACCAGTTTAACAACTTTTATAAGTAGTGGACTAAAACTAGTTCCTTAGACGTAATGTAAAAAATCAAATTGTTTTTTGACACTCGTAAAAATTTTAACTTTTTTTGGACATAGATGAGAACTCCTAATTCACAGAAAAAACTTCAAAAACTTTAACAAACAGTTGTTTAAAATTACATTTTTTTAGACAATATTTTATAAGATTTTAATAAAATTGTTCATTTTTATGTCAAACAAAATAAACTGAAAGTCAAATAATATATTTATCAAAAATATATTGAGCATTTTAGACAATAAAATTGCTGACTCTGTTAAAGGTTTTACTGATTTTGGTTCTATTAACAAAATTGTTAAAACAGATAAACAATTAATTAAAAAATTTATTTAGTTTGTTTAATATAAAAATCGGATTTTATTTTTTCAAATAAAAGTTTCTTTCAACATTGACGGAAAATAATAATTTCTTTTAATAAAAAGAAATTATATGAACTTTAGCCAAATTAAAAAGCAAATATTTGTATTTTAATAGAATCTAATAAAATATTGTCTGAAAAAGACTAAAATTTTAAAAACTGTTTCTTTGAAAAAATATTTTTGAAGTTTTTTCTGCGTACTTCAAAATTATTTGAATTAAATATGAAAATCAGTCATAGTTCAGACTTACTTTTGTATTAGTGGACTCTATAATTTTTTTTCTTTAAAAATCAAGTCGATTCCAATATTATTGTCAATATGGATCGCTACCACACCATGATCTATAAGTTTTTGTTTAAAAAAATCGATCATATTAATCTAAGCGAGATTTTGGTGATTTAGGATGGTACTGCAGGCGACTACAACTATTAGTACAACTTATTCTATTAAATTTATTTAATTATTTATTTATTTTCTTGTAGAAATACTGCTCACTGTTGGCAACTGCAGACCAATTATCCTTCTAATTTTCGCTATAAATTACACCAAACTGTGAGTTATTCTGAAAACATTTTAGAAAATAAATAACAGAAAACAAAAAATCTTCGTGATCGTAAACTTCAGTCATATTAATTTTTCATTTCTAATTTTGCTTATTTTTTTAATTAACAAAAAACTCAACTTTGTCACTTAATTAAATGTTTTTTTTTTGTGTGCCAAATACAAAGTTTGAAATAATTTACGACCATAAATTTATTTTATTTTAACTTGAGTGTGATTTTAATTAATGCTCGTTTCAAATGTAACTCATTTCTTTCTCTTTCTACATTTAGAAATTTTTTTTTGTTTAATTTTCACATTGTTTGTGTTGCCCAGTGATTAATTAAGCGCTTTTTTGTCCTATCTCTTTGTCATCATATATCATTTTGCAAAAAAAAAAAAAAATAAATAAATAAAAATAAAAATAAAAAAAAAACAAATATATAGATGTTTGTATTAATTTAACCATCTTTGTTGTCTTTGGCTTATAAATTTAATTCATAACTAAACAAGTTTATTTGTTATTTAGCCAAATATAAAAACACAAACATTTATTATTTATTATTTTGTGTTTATTTTTTTTTTTTTTTTGTAGAATACAATAAGTTTTTGTCTAAAACTCTTATTTAGGTATGTGTATTGATTTATTTATTATAATTCTTTTAATATGTACAAATCTTTGGAATTTAATTTGGAATTTAACTCAATGGCAAAAAGCTTAAATTTGCCTTTAACAAAACTATTTTAGCTCTTTCTTAGAAAAGTGAAAAAATTGATAATGTTAAAATCGTTTTAAACCATGTTCAGGCAAGGTTAATATTTAATCTGTTTCCTGCCTAAATCCTAGTTCAAATCCTAGTTCCATCCCATATTATCAACAGAATTATAATTCTGTCTGGGTATACCCAGGCAACTTGAAGTACTTTATATAAACGTGTAAAAAAAGAAAAATATGCTAATTGGAAAAAATCATTTATTTACATCATTAAAATTTTATTTAAGCAAAATTCAGGACTTAAAAATCAATTATTGTCAGTTATTGTTTGTGGCTAAAACATAAATTAATAAAAATTCAATTGAGTAAGCGAATAGAAGTTTAATCATACATATTAAGATCCATCGTTGGCCTTAATGTTTGTAATATTTAAACAAATTGAAAATATATCAACAATTAAGGTTTAACTAAATAAACTACAATCACGTTAATGAATTTTCAATTGGCAAAACTGAAAACACATAATAATATAATACATGGTGATACACTCTCTTGTTTTTTAACGCAACTGCCAATATATAATATATATGAAATAGAATAAATCAATAAATTGTACAAACACATATAACATGCGGCCAAACTTTAATAATGTAATAACCAGAACTCGTACTAAATTAGTGTAAAAATGTGGATGCAGCAGCAAATGTATCTACCCATACTTTCCTATAGATTAAAACACAGATGCACTAAACCAGAAATAATGCCATTCATATATGCAAATACAAAAACAAAATCAAAAAATAATTATTCATTGCAACAAAAAATTGGGTTTATTAAAAAGCCATTTTTAAGTAAAATTGTTAAGTCAATTAAAGTGCTGCACAAAGAGACAGACAACAAATCCATTTAAACATTAAGTAAAAGATAACTTTTAAAGAGACAACTGGAAAAATAATTCATAATAATAATTATACCTTAAACATCATGTATATATTATGTGTGTGTGTGTGTGTACGAACAAATATATAATTTGAAAATTAGTGTAAATTTGAAAATATAAATAATTTTAAAAAACAAACTATAAATTTGTTGTTTTAATTATGTATGCAGTTATAATTTAAACACATACACAATACAATAATCAATATGTAAGGGTCTGTGTGTATGTGTGACAGGCTGTTAAAGTTGTTTCATAGAATGTAAATAACCTTTAGGTTATGTCTACCAACTAATACTACTTCTGTTGAATTTACTTGTACTAAATTTCTACAATTGCAGTGTCTGCAAATGTTTAAATGCATTATTGCCTTGACTCACATGCGCAGCACAAAATTTAATAAATTGAAATAAATATGCGAGTTTGTGTGTGTGTGTGAGTACAGTGACACAAAACGGAAGTAAAACTGTGCTAAATGTTCGACTTAAAAGGCAAAACCATAAAGTAAAATCACAAGTATTAAGAGTTGCTAATGTGTGTGTGTGTTGCGCTGCTGCATAGATACTTGTTATTATGCACGTATTTAATTATATAAATTCATAAATTCTAAAACCAAGTTCAAAGCGACTATTATTTCTATTCTTATTTATGCTTTAAAGTACACATTTGCAAATTTACTTTTTAAAGAGCAAGAGATAAATGCATGCACACAAACACGCGTACATAAGTACTTACGTATGAATGGACTTTAAAGTAGTAGACTGAATTTCTAAAGTGTATTTTTGCATTAATGTTACACATTTTTATTTTTTTAGCATAAGAAAAGATGACTTAATGAAAATTTTTATTGTTAAATTTAAAATATTTCCTACTTATTAGAAAGGAAAGGTAATGAATGCAAGCCTTAATGTAAAAATACCGAGAAATAATGAAAACATCAGCATTACAAGTATCAGCACTATATTCGGCTCTACCGTATCTTCTGCACCCTTTACAAGAGATTTTTTTGAATCCCCAGTGACCCGTACAGTTTAGTTGTTTTTCAAAATATTAACATCAAAATAAAACAACTTTGTGATAGGTTTAATTCAAGAGCTATTATTGTTTAAGAGTCATAGAGTTTTTAAAATTTCATAAATTGGACCGTTCGTATAAAGGCCAACAGTCCCCGAGCTTTTACCCGAGATAATGCGCATTGAAAATTTCATAAATTGTGTCTAAAATACAATTTTGTTAAAGAATAAAAAAAGTTTGTTCAGAAATAGGATTTATATTGGCAAAAGTAATTTGATACAGAGATTTGGGAATTCTTTCAGTGAGTTTTTGCACTTCTGATATTCAAAATCGATGGTGCCGTAATACGATATATAACCCCAGATCATAACTCAAACTGTCTGCTTAAACAGTAATTAAACAATAGTATTATCCAGTATTGAAAGAACTGCAATTGTTGCCTACTGAAGCAATAAATTAATTTTTCTTCTGCCACTGAAAACCAATTTTCAACATAATTTTAAGTGAATGTCTCATGTCAATTATCATTTTTTATATATAAAAATACCAAAAAGTTGCTTACAAAGTAAGGAAGATCGAAAAAAAGAGAAGTAAAAGGGGTCTCAGTCCCTTTTACTTCTCTTTTTTTTTCTTAAACTTCGAAGCAGATTAACCCGTAAGTAATACGTAATAAAACACATATTTAGACCATTTTTTTTTTAAATATTTTATAAGGAGCAGCTTCTGTAGTTATTTGTAAGATTTTTTAGCCGTTTTTTTAGATTCTATTGTATCATTTTTGTCGAATTTTTTCCATTCTGTCATGAATCCTGAAGGTTCTTAAACTATTTTAATTTTATTGGTTTCACGCTGTTTTTTGTAACTGTTCGGCTCGGCCAACATATCGCGCATCAATGCCCAGTTTGCTGAAGTTTTCCTTCTCATTCATAAGATCAACTTTGAATGAGAGGTTTTACGGGTCATTCTTCTAATAGTCTGGGCATTGCTTTTTTCAGATTCTCGGTAAGTTGTTTCTAAAAAATCCTTAAAAGGACTCAAGGATTATAAACTGTTTCTTTCGCGTTGATATAACAGTAAATTTTTTTACTTAAATTTGCAAAAAGTTTTTTCTAATCCTCAGGTATGTAAACATGGTAATATTTTTTCCTTGTAATTTCTTGTTCCAAAATTTTGGTCACACTCCATAAATGAGTGCCCAGAATGTAAAAATTTTATCATTTGTTTTGCGAATATGAGTATTTCGAATAACATACAGCCAAAACTGAACAATGTAGTGATCCTACTAGTTCATAAGCAGCACTTCCAGTTGTATGCTTTGAATTTCGCGTTTTCACTTTAAATGCAGCAGAAATACTAATAAATGAGCTTAAACAAGAAGATTGCATTATAAGGCCGTGCTTCCTCGATATATTCTTATTTCAGTTAAATCTGCATGAATGGTTGTATGCTTGAAGTCATTTCTTCCGGTGAAGTTTTCCTTTTCTACCACAGTATATCTTACCAGAGTTCTTTCTTATTTGACATTTTTTTCTTGTCCAAGAAGTCCCTATTCTTACTTTCTTTCTTTGTGGTTGCCTAGAGGACCCTATATCATCCAAACTACTTTCATAAATGATATAGCTTCTTCAACTTGTTCCCGCTGAACTGCTTTACCGAGCAGACATGCCAACCAACAGCCCAACAGACTTCGTCAACACTTGTTGATGATACTGCCTTTCTGAGCACTCCTGAACTCCTTCAAAACAATTAGAAAATCATACACTCAAAAAATGATTAAGGTAAAATCAACTGGAAATCTATTTAAAATAACTGGATATTTATTTAAAAATCGTCCAACAAGATATTCATTAAAATTAACAAAATATTTTATTTAAATTCAGACACAAAAAATTAACTGACATTTTCGTCATTTACAGCAAAACACAAACTATCAGAAAAATAACAACAAAATTAAATACATATTACCCGAAAATAACTGCCAAAAATAACTTTAACTGAAAATCAGTTTTTTTGTTTAGCTGAAGCTTTGAATACCCCTTTAAATCAGTTAAAAACAATAATGAATTAAAATTTAACTGTTTTTTTTCATTTAAAAACAACTTTTCGGAATACTTCCTAATAACTTACAGTCATTTACTGTAATAATTTTTTGAGTGTATTGTCCAAGTAGGGAAATGGGCAAAGAAATGGGCAACAAAAATAAATGAACAAAATGTACCCACGGAACTTTTAGTTTACGCAAAGAAACATTCTTTTCAAGTCTTAGTAATAATCAGATAGTGTCTGATTACCTTGAAGTGAAATACCTTAGCATTTACCCGGATCGTCGCCTCATATGGAAGTCACTTTTAGATTCGAAGTTGACGCAAAGCTACACACATTCATTGGCTAATTGGAAGAAACTCTGTGCTTTGTCCCGATTGTAAACTTCTGCTCTACAACTTGATTTGAAACCAATTTGGTGCTGCGGTATTGCCTCAACCTCCAACATAGAAAAAATTGAACGCCGTCAAAACAAAAAAATTAAGAATGATAACCCGTGGTCCTTGGTATATTAAAAACAGCAACATCGATAACGAACCACAAGTTCGACTAGTTAAAATCGAAATACGAAACTATATGGACAAGTATTTGAAAAAGCTGGAAACACATACAATTTCGCTCGTTCGAAATATCTTGCAACATGGTGGGCACGCTCGTTTGAAAAAAAGGATACCCATAGGTGAACCCATTAGAATTGGTCTGGCTCTGACTGGACTGATATTAATTATTTAATTTGAAGATTTGAATACATTATGATAGTTCACCAAAGGGAAGATTTAAACAAATGTATAAAAAATTTTAAAAAATGTCAATTTGTTTTAATTGTCATGTTAGTTTTTTTTACTGCAAAGCGGAAAAACTTTTATTTCATAGCTGTGTTTACTGCTTAGGAAACCTTAAAATTACTAATAAGGCCGACGGCTTTTGAGAAAAATAGTTAAAACAGGCTTTTTATCTAAATTTGTTTGATCAATACTTTTCTGTTTTTAGCTAATGGATGCATTAAGTTTCTTCTTTTGTTTCTCTCCTTTATTTTTCTGAAATGTGTAAATTAACCCCCAATACCTTCTTCATCCAATATCACATTGTTTTCATTTATAAGGGTAGAGTAAAGACTCCAATTACAATTTGTTCATTCGTTATTTTTTCATATCCTAGCCACAGATAAATGCTCAATTGTATGGACATTTCATAAAATTCAACAAATTCCAAGATCGCTTATTTAGTCGACTCTTGGCAATAAAAAATCTTCCCTCAAAGTTATTGCGTGATGATTCCATTCCGATGTTTTGTTTTCCTCTTAAACTTTAAAGTAGTAAATGAATAATATTTACAAAATGCATAAGTACTTACATTTAATCCCATGAAAGTAAATTGCAACAGCAGGACTTTGCTTCTTCTCCACTCTTTTTCGTTCTTCACCTTCTTTTCACTACTCCTTTGTTATTGTTGTCCTTTTCGTTGTTCTTGTAAAATAAAGTAATGCTCTTTTTATGATGCAGTTTCTCGCATAAACTACTTTTTATGATTTTTAGAACATTTTCTTGCAGCAAACACACTCTTAGTCTCAAAACACAGTGGGTTGTAATGTTAAAAAAATGTTTTGCTTTTTAAAGTTGGAAAATTTTTTATGAATTATTTTTGTTTAATTTTATATTCGCTTTTGTGTTAAAGCAATTTTTGCATGAATATTTTTTACTTTAAATTTATTATTTTGTTTTAATATTAATTAATCTAAAATTTTATATTTATTGCTACAATATTTATAAGAGACTAGAAAAGATTAATTTTTATTTATTTAAACACACTGTTTAATACATATTTTTTTATTTTGCTTATTTGGTTTACTTTTATTTATGTTAAACTTTTAGTAATAATTTATTATTTTGTTTTTGTGTGCTTTTTCCAATTTAAAAATATTATGCGATGTGTTTCTGGTTCAAAAAATTAAAATTAGTTTTGTATTAATATTGCACTTTTTTTCTCAAGACAATTCTTATTTTTTCTACAATTTTTATGTTTATAATCTTTTTACTGATATTTTAATTAATTTTTCATGTTTGTGTAAGTATGTTTTCTATTTTTAAATGTGATAATTATTTGTTTTTATTTTGTTATTCTTATTAATAAATTTTTATTGCCATTTAGTGACCGGCCATTATTGTTTGTTTACACGACGGTTTCTTTTTTTTTATTACTCCTCCATTAATAAATTTGATTGAATTGGAGAAGAGTGAGAGTGATAAAAGTGTGATAATGTAAACGCACACTAGTTTACGCGCTACCGTTTGTTGAGTTGATTTTGATTTGACTGTAAACATAGAAATAAATTTCAGTTTTTACGATTATTGTTATGATTATTTTTATGACTGGATGGCTGGTTGTTGTATATGTTATATGGTTTATGATGATTGTAAGATGATGCTGCTGCTATGATGAGGATGGCTGCTGCCGCCTTGTATGTTGCTGCCAACTGTCTCCTTTGCTTGCTGTTTCTGTTTTTCCCAAAACCCAGCAGCCAGCCAGCCACCACTTTATGGGCTGTGTCCGTCCGTCTTTAATCGAAATTTAAATTTTTATTGTACATACTTACAACGCTTATTGCCATTGATGCTGTTATGTGTCTAGTTTCGGTCTGTGTGAACAATTTCTATTGCCATAAATTTCTTTAGAAAGCACAAAATGAATAAACACATTACTTTTGAATCAAAACACAGAGTATTAGTTAAATATGCTGATAAACAAACACATTCGGATATTCAGATATAAATTCATAGGTTTATGGTAAAATGGTGAAAAGAAATTTTATTTAAATTTTGCAACTTAGAAACAGTAGCTAATTTGTATTCCAATACAATAAGAAACAAGTTTAATTGAGTAGCACTCTTCTTTTTAAATTTTGCCAAGAAAGTTTTTTATTTATTTATAACATTTGCTTTTAAGAGATTTGTATTCATTTACTTTTAGCCATTTAACTATAAAAAGATAATGTTAATAACTTTGTTATTATGCATGAGGCATCTATCCCTTTTGCTTGTTTTATTTTTATGTTTATTGCTGCAATTATTGTTTTTGATGATGTTGATTTCTTTACGACTTGTATCAAACTAAAGCCATAAAGTATTCAATTTGTAGCATATACATGTGAAAAATCCGAGCAAAATTATAGAGCCGCACATCGCGTAGTAATAGTCCGTATATTCCTTAATACGAAATCAAAGCGAAAATGTATACAATAAGAAGAAATATATTATCAAGCGGACGGTACCGTCTCTTCATGTTTGTGAACGCTAGCGGTGGCAGAATCAAACGTACTGAAAAAGCTATAAGTAATAAGCAAACAGCTAGTCAACCAAGTCAGTCAGCCTTGGGTAAATCAGCCAAAGAGTCAGGAGCTCTTATTTTATTAAAAACTAAACAAAACCAAGAACGAAAAGATATAAACTACACACTACACTCTACAATAGAAAAGGGGCAAATAAACCATACACAATATAGAGTAAAAAGAAATCATGAAAACTCACATATAAATAACACACATCATGTATGAATGTATGTATGTATGTTCATACATAAGTATATTTATGTGTTAGCACGATATAACGAATTCAATTGCCAACCATACATTATGGCTCTTTGTTTTGCTGCTTGCGTAGCACTCGAATGTGAAGACAGAGCAGTCTATTGTTCAGCTTAAGGCAGTATATAAATAATTTTTTAAGAAACCCTAAGCAAAAAAAACACAACAACAACAATAATAAAGACAGAAATGATAGCGACACCACTAAATGCTAACCAACTAACCTTTTCAAAGCCTCACAATTTTACTAAGAAGTACACTCATGAAAAAAGCCCACTGTGCCAACTACTCTCAGTTTGTTTATGGTTATTTGGGCTTTTCGTTCTTTGTTATTTATGCTTATTGACGCCACAGTTTACGTTGTTGTTAGCGTCTACGTTAAGTCTCGTAAATTTTGTTGACTTTGCAATTTGAGTGACCACGCGTAGCGCCGAAGCAATAAAGTATTCCTGGGTCTGTTGCAAATTTATTGTGTGAATTTTTTACTTTTGCCTTTTCCCTCTTCTGTTTCGACCAAATTTTATACAATGTTATGCTTTTGCTTTGGCTTTTTGTATTGATAAAAACAAAATTTGAGTTTAAAAACTGGCTAAGAGAGTGTCAATGGAATTTTTGCGTAGTTCGTTTGCATGGACTGATAAAAAAAATGAGTAAATAAATAAATTTCTTTAAGGTGCCAGTGTATTTATTGCATGGATGCTTACATATTTTGAGTTATTCAATTATGCAACTTATGTGCGAAAGTGGTGCTTTAATGCAGAGTTTTTCTTTGTTTAAACTGTAATATTGTTCATCTGTTACGTTAGTATGCTTACTATTATGTACTTATGTTTTAAAAGAAAAGCGCTTGAAAATCTAATAAAAAAAATCAATAAATTAAAATAACCTGAGCGTTATCATATATCAAAAGCTGTTCTAAACTCATTTAAAGTGAGTAAGAAGTAGAGTTACCAAGAGTATAAAAAAAAATTTATCTCTGTGGTACTTCCTTGTTTCGAAAATTACAATGTTATTCAGCTTTGTCTAATCCCACAATAGTGATTGACAAAGTATTCTATTATTATTCTAATGTGGGTTTTTTCAGTGTCAACGTTTAAACACATATGTAGATGCAGGTTGGGAATAAAGAAATATGTACTTTTGTTAACCTCTGATGAAAAGATGTTTGTGTATTTACTAATTGCAGTGACCTTTTGGTAATTTTTACCGAAGGGTTTAGCTTCTGTTTTCACATTTTTTGATTGCAGCCGCCAGTAAATCAGTGATATTCAGCATCTTTAAGACACTTGTTTGGGTGGTTTATATTGGATCTTAAAAAGAAAAAGGCGCTCGTGAAAATTTTCGATTTGTTGTAATTGTTTGGAATATATGTACATAGTATGCAATATTCGGCTCACATATTGGCATACTCCTAATTCAATCTTAATAAATCCCGTCCTAACACTTAGCTTGTAACTTGGCAACCCTAATCAAAAACTAATTGATTGAGAAAATTACCCAAAATTTAACTTATAAACCGCACGAGACAACAAAGTTTCAGGCTCAATAAAAAGCTATAAAAATTCTTGTGTATGACACATTCATTTGTTTACAGCATATTGAAAACAAAATCTGAACAGACCGACCTAGATCAGTAAACTAAATTGAAACGAAAAGATCGGTCAGTCAATTGAACCTATAGGCACAACCCTATATTGTGTTTAGGTGCATGTCGCTTATCCTTTTGTTTATGATTAAAAAAAAAATTTTTAAGCTTAATTTAAAGTAATAATATATTTATGTACATACCTATCTATTTATGTAAGTATGTACCTACATAGTTATAATTAAAACAAAAAAAAAAACGTTTAATAATATTTTTTTTTTAATATTTTAGTTAAAAACAACCTTCATGTGCTGGAAAAATTTTAACATTGCAGTCCCTAAACGAATATGTAGCAGCTCAGTTTGCCAAAAGTGTGCTTAGGTTATATTGAATACCTGCCTACTCGGTCCTCTGGTCTTCGTTTCAAATGTTTCGCCTAAAAGACTGCCTTAAGTAAACAAAGGTTTTACTACGTAGGCACATGCGCATATAATAAAAAAAGGTATAAATAGCAATTGACATTCTGATTACGTTAAAAAATTTTCTTACAAAATAATTTATAATAATCTTGTTTCATATTTAGGATATATTCGTTTGATTCGCAAGTAGGTGTTAAATAAATAACATAACTGTTCAATCTTTCAGGGTAATATGTAGGTATTTCACAAAATTGTTTTGTAGGCTATAAAATAACACGATCCTCAAGGGTAAAGATCGATGTATTTTATTTATGTATGTATTTAGAAAAATAGGCTGGAGGATTTCTTGTTTAATATTTCAATACGTTCCAACTACCGGCATCACAACTTACTAACAAAACATTAATTGATAAACCAGCGTAATAGAAAAAAAATATATTTACGCTTTCAAAGTTTACCCAATTAGTAAAAAATTTTATAAAATATCTAACAACCATAAATGCATATAAATATGTATGTATGAATGTCGATACTTTCACTAGATGACCACAAAAGAACTAAAAGAGTTACTTTCGTATGAGAAAACATACAAGTGTATTATCAGACGCAACCGCCACCAGTATCAGCTGCAAAATAATTATCAACAGAAGCAACCATGTTTTTGCCGACGGAAAAATAATCATGGCGTATAATCTACACAAATAAAAACCAAGATATTTTGTAACAGTTTTGTTTTTGTGAATTTTTTTTCCTACATGGCGAATAAACAATATATTTTAAAAACATTTTCTTTTTTAATGCTCTTACAAAATAACCTTCTCTCTTATTATTTACTCTCTTTGCAATATTCTCATAAGAAAACCACGTGCAATGCACACATACATACAAAGAAAAATTAACAAACTGACAAAGCGTCCGTTCGACCAAGTGTCGTTCTAAAGAACAGCCATCATAAACCATACCCGTTTCCAATTGGTAATAAAACAGGCCACAAATAGGGAGGAGTCGTACTAATAAAGCATTTTTATAGTTTGCGCAGTAACAGCAGCTGCCTTGCAGCTCAGCAGCGACGTTTAACAATAACAGAATACAATATCAAACAGCTGCCGGCTTTATTATTATTGTTTTTTTTAAGAACAAACAAGCATTCATATGAATACTAAAGCATTGGTGTGTGTGTGCGTGAGTACAGTCGTAAATTGAGCGACGGTAATGAGGACAGCTATGAGAGTAACTCATAAAGATGAATGACTGTGTGTAAGACGGCAGATCGTATGGGTTGTTGGCAGCAGCCAGAAAGAGAAGGATTTCTGTGATTAAGTTAAGTGTGAGCAATTATGTATTATTTTATGGGGTGTCCCGTAAGTAAGCCATGTTTTTTTTGTGTGGTATATTTTTTTTTCTAAAAACTGTTCACACATAAATTTAATTTGAAGATGGTCTGCGTCTACGTCGACCGCACAGCATCAGAGAAGTTAACTTTTGTATTATTGGGGGGCAATTTTTGGCAGCTTTTTATTTGAAAATAATTTTTATATCTGAGTTAAAAGGACAAACAACACAAATTCAACTAATAAAGCAATAACCATAACAACATTAAAAAAAATACCGATAGAATTAATAAAACTAAACATAATCATAAATTTGTAAATGGTTTTTATTTAACACTTATCCATGTAAATATTTTGATTTTTGACATCAGCCTTTTAAGAGAATTTTATGATTTACCCACTTAATCATTGTTCTAAAGCAATGAAAAAGAACAAAAAGAGGGAAAAGTAGGTAACTTTCTATACCTATCTCCTAAAGTGAAAAATATACAAACAGAATTTAAAAAGCATCGCACTGTGTGATGAGGCTGCCAAAATTGAAAAAATACCTATACCTATACCCAATTATGTTATACCTATAGGTAAATGTTTTGCGTAAAAATTTTGTTCAATAAAACTCTACAGACATCTACCTACCTATAATAAAAAAAAAATCAGAAATAATGTTGATTTTTAAAAGAAATATATGGAGGTAACTAATCAAAGATTGGCAAATATGCAATAACTATACCTCTTGTCAGAATATATAATTGTCGATTAGCGGTTTAAATTTATTCTTTCGTAGAGAATTTTTCTTTTGACTCCTCTTTACTAGTGAATCTTTAAAGTGTAAGTGATAAAATTTTAGGTCTGATTATGTTTTACAAATTAAAGTATTTGTGCCAAAATTTATTTCTTTATTTAAAAAGGATAATAGAACTACAAATATAAGGTTTTATTATGCTTTACCAATCAAAGTAAGTGTGCCAAGTTTCAACGCATTGCGATAACCTATTCTATTTACGGCCACTCGCGTGACACTGATTGAAGATAAAACAAATATGTAGTCGTAATTCATAAAACTATGTCTAATTTAAATTTGTCGAGTTAACGCTAACTATGGAAGGTACGGCCAATAAGAAACCAAATTTGATAGGGTTATTTCTATTTTAAAATAAGTTGCGTTTTTTGGGAGTTGCACTTACGTGGCTCCCCCGATAAATTATGAACTAATCATTTAAATTCTACATGCTATATATCTTTGTCGACAAAGGGTAATATTCAAGGTAATTAGGTACCTATGACCCAAAATGCTTATTTCGGAAGGATACTTGCTAAGGCCCAAGTCTGTAATACAAAGAAGCAATCATCACTCCTTACAGGCTTAGTTCTTAAGTATACCAAAAATATGTCGGTATCAAAATTAATCAAAATATCTCAAATGGCCTCCACCTTCGGTGACACATGTGCGACATCTTATCAAAAAAGTTATAATATTTTTCTGCAGCCTTCATCGGCCACCCTGTATTAAATAAATTTAAACAATGGTCGGTCCCATTTTTTTTCTTGCAGAATGAGAATTCATGAATGTCCGAAAACAAATATGGTTAAAATATTTTCCATATCAATTAAGATTTTAAACAAGTAAACTCCGAATAATTTGATATTCTTTAGCTAAATTTTCGAGATAAAATGCTGTTGTTTTGGCAATAAAACCAAAAAGAAAAATAAAAAAAAAATTAAAGCATAAATAAAATGATAGAATAACAAATTAAACAAACTAATAATTGTAGGTATATACCTCTACGTTTTTATCATTTAATTCAAATAATAAAGATTTGGTTTGACTTTTTCTAAAATGCAAAGAAGGCGCTTTTAACACCAATTATAGTTTACAGGAGAAACCATTTTCTCTTTATTGGTAGAAGCGGCATTTTTATCACAGAAGTGTTATTTTGTATTACAACTCAACTCTTTTTCAGTTGTATTGGGAAATTTGCTATCGTGATTACAACCAAACAAAACAACAACAAGAGATAATAATTTTTTTTCACAGGTTTGGTTGTAATAATAATATAAAATTTTACAATTACAACTCATAATATAGGTATTAATATCAACTTTAAACGTATGCATAGTAGACAATCCAAAACTCGATTTTACATTTTTTGTTACACTAAAAAAAGATTGGACTACATTTGAGTTAGATATAAACTAAATTTTAGTTAATGGACTTAACTTAAACTTAGTTAAAATTAACTTAAAATAATAATTTTAACTCAAAATAAAGAAAAATTACTTATTTACTTAATTAGTCTAACTAAAATAAAGTACGATTTTCTTCATTTTAGATTACATGGTTTAACAGTACAATAATAAGAGAAAAGTGATCGCTACCCAAATATATATATTTTATAGAATATTTTTTATGTACAACTTTTTAGGACCATTTTTAGGAAAAATCGTTATATGCGGCTAGTTGCAATGACGTTTTTTAAATCCCAATTTTTATTAACAAGGATTTTGCAATGTGTTACATTTTTGTCAACTTGAGACTTTTCCTAACACTTTTACTTTTAATACAGGGTGTCTGGTGGAAAATTAATATTTCTAAAAACGATTATTTTAAAGGTAATAAACGGTGCGGGAGGAGGGTGGCGTGGGTGATATTATCGATTGTGCGGATTTGTCAGTCACGATGTCGCAGTGGTCGAGTGAGCATCGCGCGTTTGCGGTGGAGACATTTTTTAAGCGTAATGATTTTTACGTAATTGCTCGTCGATAATTTTGTTCAAAGTTTAGTATATTTAGCGAATACTTGATGGACCGAGTGCCAATTAATTTGTTCGTGGATGCAGAGATTCCGCGTAACTGCTTCGGCTATGAATGTCCCCAGGACCCAGTCGATCTTTAACTTGAACTGGTTAAAAGCAGTTTACGTGAAAATCCGCCAAGTTCCATCCTTTTAAAATTCAAATCGTTTAAGAACTGAAAGAAAGTGACATTGATTTACGCAAAAACTTTTGTGAACCGATGATGGAGCGTTTTCGCAAACAAATCCCATTTGTTTGGAGCGGCGAGGATCATTTTCACTTAAACGGTCACATTAACAAGCAAAACTGCCGTTACGGGCCTCCAAGAACTCGCAATCCTCTATTGAAATATCAAAAACAATTGCATTACGCAATTATATTTGCCAAACTTGTAAGCTTATCCATTGTACTCTTTACACACGTGGTTTCAACAGGATGTGGCGAGTGCACACACAGCCAGAGCTTCGATTAATTTGCTTTGGAAAATTTCGCCCAAAAACTGATCAATCGCTTAATGGACACCCCATGGCCACCGAGGTCACCCGATCTAACTCCCATGGATTTTTTTATGGCTACCACAAAGAGAGGGGGTATAATGACAATCCCCAATCTCTTGTGGCCTTAAAGGAATATATTATTCATCGAGAAATTAGCTCAATTGAAAAAAGTTTACTGCAGCGTGTGGCGCAGGACACAAGGCTCCGTTTTGAACAGTGTGTTCAACTCGACGGAAGACACCTGGATGACATACTCTTTAAAAAATTAAATACGCAAGTATTACGCTTTTTATTTATGACAAAATTTTATTTAAATAAACAAAAAAAAAATTATTACAAGCAAACCTTTGCTATTATTTGTATAAAAAAACTAAAAAATATTCCACCTCATATATTATATGTTTAAGTTCATCGATCACCTTTTTAAGCTTTAAGTGGAATTTGACTTTGGTTGTTTGTTTTCGTTTACAGAACTGTTGTTTCTGTTTATTCGTTTTTAAAATGTTGTTCTTGATAAAGGTTTTTTTGTTTGTTTTATGGCTATGTTTGGCCGATTTATATGTATTCTGTACTTAGGAATATAAACATACTGACAGACATACATATGTCAGCTCAATCGAAAAAGGCACGCGTTTCATGTCTTTTACAATTTCCATAAGTAAATCGAAGTCTGTGTTAAATTTTATGTGTGAAGCAATTAATTAAGAACAAGATATTGGCTTGCAAGTATTGTTAAAATATCAATATGTATGCATGTTTGTATGTACATATCGTCATTTGAAATGCAAAAGGGCTAATAATAAAAGTTTAAAGCAATCAATCACGGACGTCACCGTAACCTGCAAATTTTAAGTGTGTTAATAACAACTGATGCAAACAAGAATGAATTGAAGTGTATTGTATAGAAAGGTCGGGTTAGCTCTCTTATTTGTTTTGGTACTACACAGAACGAAAAACGGCTTTCTAAAATCAAGAATTTTATTCTTGATTTTATCCAAAATCTTTCTTGAAATTTTTAATTACGATCCTTACTTACATTTTCTTAAATCAAGCCTATTCGGATTGCTTCAACAAATCAAGCAGAAAAAAGTTTGTTGTTATACCCTTCACATAAGTGATAAGGGTATATATCAGTTTGTCATTCCATTTGTAATTTCTTTATTATCCATTTGCGACCCCATAAAGTATATATATTCTGGTTCCTTATAGATAGGGAAGTTGATATAGCCATGTCCGTCTGTCCGTCTGTCCGTCTGTCTGTCTGTCTGTCTGTCTGTGTGTCTGTCTGTCTGTCTGTTGAAATCAAGTTTCCGGAGTCAAATAAAAAGATACAGACCAGTTAATGGTGTCAAACGATTACAAATATCCCGCTAACAATCGCTATTTAAAATCAGCGAAATCGGTTTACAATTGACCGAGATATAAGTGAAAACCCAAAGTAACCCATTTTTTTAGGACAAAATCCGTGCATATATCCCTATATATCTCAGTAAGTATAGTCCCTATTGCCACAGAACTTGGAACGGATACTCTTAAAGTAGGCACCTAAATAATGGAAAAATTTTTTTCAGATAGAATCAGGGGAAGTGGTAGTTTTCCTACAATTGCACAAATTTGGTGAAATATTTTATGAGCTATATTTTGGAAACTATAACAGCTATCGACTTAACCTGTTCTACAAAAAGTAATTGTATGCTAAGGGCTACACTTTAAAGAAAAAATTTTTTGAGTGGGGGCAAAAAAAGGGGTAGCTCCCATACAAATTAACGATTTTTATGAAATATTCGATACGCTATATCTCGGAAACTATCACAGATATCGAAATGAAATGTTCTACAAAAAGTAATTGGGCAGCAAGGGCTACGCTTTAAAGGAAAAATTTTTTGGGTGGGGGCGAAAAAAGGGGTAGCTCCCATACAAATTAACGATTTTTATGCAATATTCGATACGCTATGTCTCGGAAACTATAACAGATATCTAAATCAAATGTTCTACAAAAAGTAACTGGACAGCAAAAGCTACGCTTTGAAGTAAACATTTTTTTGGTGGGGGGTGAATATGGGATAGCTCCCATACAAGTTCACAATTTTTGTAAAATTTTCGATACGCTATACCTCGGAAACTGTAATAGATATCGAAATAAAATGTTCTACAAAAAGTAATTGGACAGCACAACCTACGCTTTGAAGTTAAAATTTTTTTGGTGGGGGGTGAACATGGGGTAGCTCCCATACAAATTCACAATTTTTGTAAAATTTTCGATACGCTATACCTCGGAAACTGTAATAGATATCGAAATAAAATGTTCTACAAAAAGTAATTGGACAGCACAACCTACGCTTTGAAGTTAAAATTTTTTGGTGGGGGGGGAATATGGGGTAGCTCCCATACAAATTCACAATTTTTGTAAAATTTTCGATACGCTATATCTCGAAAACTGTAACAGATATCGAAATAAAATGTTTTACAAAAAGTAATTGGACAACAAAACCTACGCTCTTAAGAAAAAATTTTTTGAGTTGGGGCAAAAAAACGGGTAGCTCCCATACAAATTAACGATTTGTATGAAATTTTCGATAAGCTATATCTCGGATATCGAAATCAAATGTTCTACAAAAAGTAATAATCTAATAATTCATACATTTTGGAAAAAAAAGTTGAAGAGGAGCAGGGGGACTAGAACACCCTATAAAAATTAACAACTTTTATTAGCCTTTTATTATAAATAATGCCAAAAACTTTTATTACTGTCGACCTCAAACGTTCCTCATCTATTTCTATTATCCATACGAACGTTAACATTTTCTAAAGTTCTCTATGGACTTTAAAACTCGCACAAGGTTTTTTATTATATTATTTGCAGTACAAAATTACTCGGCTGGGTATATTAAAAGACCAATGTGAAGGGTATATAAGATTCGGCACAGCCGAATATAGCGCTCTTACTTGTTTTAATATATTATTTTACATTTAAAAACAAAGTGTCTGGGTGGCCTAGAGGTAACGCGCTTGTGCTGCAGTGCAGAAAGTCCCTAGTTCGAATCACAGCTCCGGTAAGTATAAAAAATGAAATTTTTAAATTGTAAATTAATTATAAAATAAAAATAAAATATAAAATTCTTCTTCTTAATCGAAGCTCCATAAGTCAAAAAGATTACATTTCATTTTTGAATTAATCCCGTTTACGGCTTAAATCAATATTTTTCACGCTTACATCAAGTACGGTTCCGAACTTAAATCAATCCTTTTTTGGCTTGATTATGGCTAAAAGTAAAAAATTCGTACTTGAAAAATTTTACTTGAAGTAAGAAATTTCTTACTTGATTTAAGAAAAACCGTACTCACCGTACTTTTGACACCGCTATGGTTGATTTAAGCAAAGTTTTCTTAGATAATTTTTTGTGTGTAATTATTATATATGAATTACTTTATTTTTGTATTTAAAGTCCAATCCATAAATGATGTACAAAGCACTGCTTAAAATCAAGGCTTAAAAACTTTACAGTAAACAGAAAATCTGGTTAATGGGCGTGTGTTTAAATTATTCGAATAAACATTCGGAAATTAAACATGAAATGTTTGCATTGGAAAACTGTGGGGATAATGAAGAAGAGCAAAACAAATCGTTAAAATATAGTTTACGCCTTTAATGGTTGCACGCATACTGCCCCAAACAAATTTCATTGTTGACATGGTAAGTGGTAGCGCATATTTATTTTTGTTTTTATTGTTGGTAGAAATGACGTTTAAATGAATGAAGAATGTAATAAAGTATCTGTATTCACATGATATGGTAACACGTTTTAAGAAAAAAGATTCCCCCTATAAACCTTACACGTTTGTGTGCTTTTGTCCTTTAGTGGGTGAAATCAACCACTCACTATTTCATATTAAGTAAGCAACAACAACTACATAAATATTTCCGCAGACACAACATATGGCACATATTAACTTCCGGTGCGTGTTTCCAAGCAACCAAGCATATCTATGTGTGCGTACGTATGTCTGTTTGTATAGATTGTTTTTAATATAAGAAAGATGGGTGCTACTTAAAGGAATCTTTGCACCCACTAAATATAACAAGAAGCTAAAATGTAAAAGCGATTTTTTTCCATTCATAATGCTACTGGAGAGAAGAAAAAATAAAATATATTTTCAAACATCGAAGAATACCGTAAAAGGTCTATAAACTTATTTTTCTAATAGTCAAAAAAGCAAGTTGGCAGAAAAAAATATACAAACCAGAAAAATGATAAAATTAAAAAAAGTTATAAAATAAAAATAAATTCCTTTGTGTACTCTTATCAGTATGATTTGTGATTTTGGGTGTCGTCGGTTGTTTGTCACTAGTATTTTTTTTTTTTTTGCTGATATTACTACTCTATACGCAATATTTTTCACAGCGACAGTGTGCTTTGATATTATATCTGGTTGTTTTTGATCAGTAGGTTTCGTTTTAGGGGAAATAAATCCGCCTAAAGAAAAGGGGAAGAAAAAAAATTTTTGTGCACGTACTTTAACACCCACTTTATACAAGAAAACAATGAAGCACATATATGCACGTGTTACGCACCCACATTTAGGTTTATTTACAAACAAACATATCGCTGGCCTAACTGCAACGTGTCTGAGTCCACTTTTTTTAGAAATTAAAATTTTAATGCGCAATAAATAAAAATACGTTAATAACAAAAAAGAAAATACAGCTATCTTTTGTTGTTTTATTTGTAATAATGAGCAAAAGCGCTAAGCCCAATCTATTACAAGCCCAGTTGACCCACTTTGATAAAACTGTTCAATCGCAAGTTTAAAAATTGAATATTTTTTTTTAATATTTCGCGTTAACAGAGTTC
Source organism: Melanophora roralis (assembly GCA_963583895.1). Classification (NCBI taxonomy): domain Eukaryota; kingdom Metazoa; phylum Arthropoda; class Insecta; order Diptera; family Rhinophoridae; genus Melanophora; species Melanophora roralis. Next base: position 69,939,328 of record OY757187.1, read on the forward strand.
AAAAATGTTTACACAAGAAAAAGTTTAATTGTTTCTTCTCTTCCTCGTAAAATTTAAAAATATGCATCGTTTGCATGTTAAGACGGCGATATGTAAGTATGTGCTTTTAAAAATCTATTTGGCAAAATGAAAACGTATCATGTTTTTAACTAGAACTAGAACGAACACAAAAGTCTCCTCTTTTACTTCTTTTTTCTGCACGTTTAGAAAGGGCACTTGTTCGCCCAAATTTTACGTGTTTTTTTTTACTTAATGGATTTTGGCTTTGTTATTTCGATTTCTCATTTTACATGATAGGCAGGCAATAAGATGGCCATAAGGTCCTTTAGTGTATTTTAACATTATTTCGCACATAAATATCCTCGTAACATAATCTATCTTTTGCTTCCTGTACCTTTCCCTAACTCAACCAACCGGCAGCATGTTGTTTATACTTGTCCACATTTTCCGCTGTGGAATGGCAAAAGTACATACATTTGTACTTATGTGCGTAGTAATAAAGGATGATATATGTATGTAACATATTCGCAAATGTTTTGTGTTTAAGGTAAAGAAAAGAAATCTATATAAAGTTACTTAAGGTCCTGCAAAAATTAGATACTTTAAATACTTTTACTAATGATGAAAATTTTTTTGTAAAACCTGGGTAAGAAAGGAACTAATGAGTAATATTTTAAATTTTTCAAAAATCGAAAAAACCACTTATGTACATACATATATGTATATACACGGTGAAATTAATTATCAGGTAAACTCCTTTAGGAGAGAATTTTCGATTCTCCTACTTTTTTATTTTTTATATATGGAGTTTGACAACAGGGTGGGGAATCAATTTGAACAGTATTGTTAAACTATATAAACATACATATATAAAAAAAGAAAAAAGTAGGAGAGTCGAAAATTCTCCCCTGAATGAGTTTACCTGATAATTGCAAACTTGCACAACATACATGGAAGAGATATTTTACGTTTGTGCAGATATTTGTAACGCCCAAAAATAATAGTCTGAAACCTACCTAAAAGTATGCCGATCGACTTAAAATCATTTCCTAAGTCGATTTAAACACGTCCACCCGTCCAGCCAGGCGGCGGTTTTCTGGCACTGGCACGAAGCCTATTGTTTATGGTGATGATCAGCCAATAGCCCCACACAATGGTTGACCCGGGATAGGCATTTTGGCAATAACTGACTTAAATATTTATCTCTTTTGACAAGCTTTTGCATATGTGTATAACTTTATGCCACAAATTAGTGTACCTAACAAAAATATGATCGGTCCATATTTTAATAAGGCCTCGTACAAATTCACTTCCGGAATAAACGTTTTGAGAGTATTATAGGCCTTTTTTTAATAGAGCTCCATGCAAATGAAGCATATGGTATGATATGGCCAGGCTTGACTGACTCCAACTTTCTTACTTACTTACTTACTTAGGTAGCTATTGGGGAACGTTTGTTTAATTACTCGAACGTAAAATCGTTTTCCAGACTCATTGATTTTCTTCGCCTCTTCTCCAATTTCTGACACCAAGTTTCGTGATATCTTCCCCCACTTTATCCTTCCATCAGAGATTTGTTTCTTTTGTTTAAGGCAGTGCCGAGGTAGATAAAATTGTTGACTAATTCAAAGTTGTAGTTTTCAACTTCCACTCTCTGTTCAAGTCCACTGGACATCTTGTGCGTTGATACTATCAACTTAGTTTTATTTGCGTTTACTGCGAGACCCACTTTGGCTGATTACTTCTCGACTTTTTCAACGCTGTAAGTTACTGGTGGCAATGTTTGCCCCATGATATCGATATAGCCTGCGTAAGCGAGTAACATGTGCTGCTTTGTGTATGGTGTACTTTTTCTATTCACATTTGTGTCTCGTATAACCTTATTTAAGAGAATGTTAAAAATATCACACGAAAGGCTTGGTATTGAAGGGCTCAGAAAAACTCCTGCCTATCTTAATTAAGGATTGTGTATCAGTTAAGGTCATCCTGCAGAGTCGTTCTAGTTTCACAAGGATACCAAACTCAGACAAAGCCTGAAACACCTTTCAACAAATGAGGCTGTTGAAGGCGGCCTTTTAGTCAACAAATAGATGGCATGTGTCGATCTGTCTTTCTTGGGTCTTTTCCAGGATTTGGCGTAGTGTGAATATCTGGTCGATGGTAGATTTTCTAGGTCCAAAGCTGCATGGATATGGCCCAATTATTTTTCCGACTTTTAATTTCAATCTTTTTCACAATACACTGGATAGAATTTTATAACCAATGGGAAAGAGACTTATACCTCTATAGTTGGCACATACTGTCTTGTCTCCTTTTTTGTGCACAAGACATAAAACACTGATGTTCCAATCCTCGGGTCTCTCTAGGCAGATTGTGTAAGCAGGTGATGCATGCGCATTATCAGCGTATTGCTTGCGGCCTTAAGCAGTTAATCCGGCAGTCTTTCGGTTCCTGCTGCCTTTTTATACTTAAGCCTTAAGCTGCTATTTCGACATCATTCTGGCTAGACTGTATGCACTCATATGCATGAAACATAATTTGTTCATATCCTCAGCACACTATCTGTATCAGTCACCAGACTACGTTCTTCGTTTTTGCAAGAGAAAGTGCCCACACTAAGGCCTTGATTTCGGTGTTTTACTCTTTGGCAGAGTTTTTAGACTTCGTTTTGACTACTAATAATCTCTATACACTTACATTAATGGCTTTTCATTTCTCTATTCTTTCTGTGGAATAGGCGTTTTTCTCGCGATACCTCTCTTTTGCGAGAAGTGTTACTATTGACTGAAGTGTTGCCCTGTATGCCGCATCCTTCGCTTTAGTAGCATTACTACATTTCTGGTCGTACCATGGGTTCTTTGGGAAAGGCTTTTTCATAACCAAGTACAGATGTTGCGGCTTCCTTCATGGTGTCGGCAATGCTTTGCCATTGCGCTGCAATATAGTCGGCATAAGGAGTGCTTTCAACAAGTTATTAGATCGTTCGTAAATTTCTCGCAGTATTCTGACGGGTGCAAACCGTTGCTGCAAAATGAAAACGAGCCAAATCGATGTTCGCTCCTCGGACTGATCGTATGCCTAACACACTAGATGAATGCCTTCCTTTTATCACAACATGATCAATCTGATTACCTGTATTTGGGTTGTGTGACAGCCACGTGGCTTTATGTATATCGAGATGTTGAAATCTGGTGCTGTAAACTACCTTATTTTTTGCCGCGAAATTCCTTACTAGCCTCATTCCATTATCGGATGCTTCCTCGTGGAGACTGCATTTTCCGCCTGTTAGACCAAAGATATTGTTTCTGGCTATTTTTGCCTTAAAATCTACCGGCACGATTTTAATGTCATGCTTGGGGAAATGGTCAAATGATCTCTCTAGCCGCTCGTAAAATACATACATCTTTGGTCTGTTCATCCTTATCTTCTGTCGGTGCATTGGCACAGATAAAACTTATGTTGAAGAATTTGGCTTTTAAAAGAATATTTTCAAGTGCATCTGCCAGTGCACCTTCTTTATATAGAGTTTTTTTTTCATAGTAGGAAAGTTTTAACAAGGGTGGGTTATTAACTTGATGCCTCAACAAAGGGTGAACGCGCGGCACTTTTTAGCTCATTACCTTTAGGGGGTATTGAAGGCAGCTTTCCAAGGTGACACCACGGAAATTCAGTGTCCACAGTGGAAATGGAGAAGGAAACACGATTTGTGTGGTCTTTTCCAGGTTAAAACAAATCAGAGCTGTTACTTGGTATCCAACTCCTTCCACGTCACGCCTATACCCTTCGTATTGTTTTTTTATATATTTTTTAATTTTTAGGATTTTTACAAAGATAAAAATGTTAAATATTTTATCGATGACCTGTTAAAAATATTTTACAATTGTTTAGCGGTTATTTCGGTCACTGGATATCAAAAGGCTGCTAGTATTCCTTCTTTTGGCTCCCTTTTGAAATTTGAATTTTTTCTATCTCCTTCCTGGTAGTTTGAACTTTTCTTCCCTTAAACTTATTATTTGAACTTTTTCTTGAGATTCTACTGTATTTATCTCTAACTTCTATTAAAAAATAAAAAAAAAAACAAAAGCTAACGCGACTTAACCACCATATAAAAAATGCTCCAAGAAGTTAGGCCAACTTAGTATGAATTATTATATTCACAACAGCAAACAAATATCAAAGCGGTCTTTTAGTTACGTTATTTTTTCGAGTTTGGTTGAATAAAAAAACAAGTAAGCGAAAAGCATTTCTTTCATATTTTATACTTTTGAATGGATTTTTTCGTTTTTCGTTTGCTCAAATTCTAGATGAACTTACTTACCATCCTCGTCATCAGCATCATTATCATCGACGTCGAAGTTGTATGCGTATTTGTACAAAGATAAAGATACAACTTTTTCTGTAGTTACTTTTATACAGACATTTATTATTATAATGCGGATAAAGAAATACAATTTCATTGATATTGTCTAAAAGTCCAATATAGAAAGATTTATTATTCCGCAACTTGCAGCGAGCGACCACAACAATCAAAATAAGAAAATATCAAGTATTTTGAACAATCTAGTATGCAATAACGACTGAAATTTACTACACATACACGTTTTTAAAACTAACAAAAATTTATTACATAAAAGTTCTTTTCGCTCACAGTTTCAAGCAACGATGTGCATTTAATAGGGAAGAAAAAACCCTTTTGTGATAAGCGATATTAAAAGCACACAGAGAACGCGGCTTAAGTTGAAATGATTTGAATTGGCACTGATCGTAAACACAGAAAAAAATTTAAATAAGTTTTTATTATCAAAAATGATTGATTGATTCAGGTAAAAATAAAAATGTTTGAATGATTTCAAAATGAATTTAAAACTAAAAAATTACGACTTATACTTTAAATAATGTAATAATTTAAGAAATTACTATGATTATTACAAAAATGTAAATGTTTAAACTTAATTAACATACTCACAAAAATTTATTGTTGAATTATATAGTATTTGAGTTTACATGTACATACATATTTATAAAATAAAGTGTAGGGTAAAAGAATTGGGTGGAAGAAGGAAGAACTTATAATTTTTTTTGGTTTTTACATTTACTCAGCAAAATATAAAAAAGCAAACATGCCAAATACAATACATTTATAATTTCATTTAAATTTATTTCCTTAAATGTTTGTATGCAAGTCAGTATCAAAATACATATAGTCAGCTTTAATGCAAAATTACGTAACTACATTTATCAAAATTTTAAAGGAGAAGCAAAAACAACTACAAATGCAGCGCTTGTTAATTTTTTCTTGTTTTCGGTCTCCTGTTTCAAGTATTGTCTGTAACATTAAAAAAATTTTTTGTTGTGTTTTAATAAAATAGACTTAAATAAGTTGACAAATCGATTTGGGAATTTTTGTTAGTTACGTGGTTTTGTATTTTAGCTAACGATATGTAGGTTGAGATGTTAAAAAAACCAAATTTAAATGTCATCTCTACTTCATATGGGGACGGTAGATTTCGATATCAATATATTTTTTTGTCAATTAATTTCTATTAATTTTTTTATATAAAATTTTTACATTTTTATTTCAAGAATTCTGTTTAGTTGACAATCTTTAACGGGTGAAATTATTAATATCTCACAGTGCACAGTGGAGCATAATCAAAATTTTAGGGGAAATAATCTAGCCATTGTTTAATGGTTTGTACGATAAAGATTAACAAGGCAGATGAGCACTCAAGCTTATGCTTTGAAGAAAAGTATTAGGATTTTGTAGCATTTTAAAATTTAGGACTAAATGGTACATCAAATTTACTTCGATTTAACTATTAGCTTTTTTTAGCTGTTTAAAACTCAGTACATAAATGTTTTACTGAAATTACTTAATATAAGCAAAACCTTAGAATTTTAAGACGATTTTATCTTATTATGTGAGTTAACGCTTTCTATTACTTTTTATAATACGATATTTCAAAATACTAAAACTAATAAAATAAATTCTGCAGAGACTTATTTTTGTCTTTTAATTTTTATGAGCATATAACAAAAATCCTATTTTTTCAAATTCCTCTCAATTAGCCATCAGCCGGTCATCCCTAAGGCGAACTTTGGTCAAAGACCTGAGCAAGTTCCCGCACAAAGACCAGTCCGTGCATCAGCTGCTGCTTGCCGACAGCCAAACGCATCGCAAACAACATCAGAAGACTTCTTTTGGTCCATCTTCTATATAAAAGTGTTTGCTCCTAATTTAAACAAAAGATGGCAGGATCCTTATCGCACGAAACTACTATTTTATAAATTCTGAGCTGAACTTACTGAAGCTGAATGTTTTACCAGTTCTGTACTTGGTGGCTACGCTAATCATTTGGGTAGTATTGTGATCACGCCAAACGAAGGAGTTGATCTTCAAGTATCTAAAAATCAAGCAAAGAATTTGTACAATAAAAATTTCGAGGATGTTAACTTACAAAATGAAAATATGAGCATCTAAAGCATTGGCCACAAAGTGAATGATATAAAATAGTTGTTCCATACAAACAACTCACGAAAAAAACACACAAGTATCCTCAAGGAAGTTTTTATTGCAGAAGGTTTCATAAAGAAAAAACAAAATTATTTAAAAAATTAAAAAATTTTTTGTTTATAAAGGACTAGCTGACCCGGTGAACTTCGTACCACCTAACAATTATTGAATATATGGATTTTTTTAAGAGCGTATAAAGTTTATTTAGTCAAATAGTTCATTGGAATATATTTATATAGAAAACAAAAGTTCAAAAAGATAACAAAAATAAGGCGTTTCAGGTAAAAGCTGTTAAGAAAGCTATGTATTTTCGTGCATGGGATATGTTTAGGTTAATTCCCTTCAGTGCAGTACCTTGTGATACACCAAACTTTTGGTTGTGTTATTAGGCGCAAGTACAAAAAAAGCAGATGGTTTGTCCACACGTGAACATGAAACGTATATTTGGCCATGAGAAAAACATGTGTTTTCTAAGATCACAAATACTCAAGGATTGTCCTTGTGATTTGTGAATCGTCATTGCGAATGTAAGACGAATAGGAAATCAGATTTGCTTAAACTCAAAAGGAATATCGGCTGGTATCATCGGAATTATCGGTATGAGAACTTCTTTCCCTTTAAATTTTTCTCTAAGTATAATTGCGTGAATAACATGGCATATAAGTTTTGTTATTACCAAGCGCGTTCCATTGCAAAGTTTTGGTTGGTTTGAATTTCGAAGCACGATAACTACGGAGCCAACCTTCACTTGTAAGTTGTGCGGTGGTAAGCCAGGCACATCCAAGGAGATGGCAATGAAGATGGCTTCATCTTCATTTGTTACACAATCAATAGATTTAAAAGAATGCAGAGTACCAACGATTTTATTCTGAACTATATAGTTTAAATCATCCATTACCGATAGTCAACAATTGGTTGGAGAAATCTTGAGCTGATAAATCGTTGAGCAATATAACTCTCACGTTTTCTGTCATCTGCAGTATCTTTGGAAAACGCCGCAGACTTGAGGATTTAACGCAAACATTTTTTTGATTAGCTGCCGTCGATCTTGGAACGACTGGCAGTGTTTGGCGGAAATCACCAGACAGTAAAATCATTGCACCTCCAAAACATCTTGAGTCACTGCGCAGTGTGTGTTCTTTTAAGAGCTTCTATTGCGAGTTTGTGTGCCATTGTGCATTCGTCCCAGATGATGATTTTACACGCTACTAAAACTTTGGCCATGGCGGAGTTTTTCGCAATGTTACATATCGGTTACTCTTTATTTTGAAGGTTTAATGGCAATTTTAACGCTAAGTGAGCTGTGCGGCATCCTTGTTACAATGTGGCCGCTATTCCAGATGAAGCTTCCGCTGCAACAATGTTGGATCTCACACGAACAGTGGCTAAAATCAATGACATGACGAATGTCTTTCCAGTTCCACCGAGGGCATCCAAAAAAAGAAACATCATTTCCATCATTAATTGCCTTCGAAATTATATCATGGACTTCCTTCTATTGAAGGTTTAAAATGGAAACATTGGTTTGAACTAATTGGCTCAACTCATGTCGATCGTATTCAAGTTCACGCTTCAATTGTCAATTTAGTAGCTCATTCATTTCATGTTCTGGTGCTAGCAGTCCTAACCTGACTAATAAACTGCCGCAAAAAAGGTAACACATGTCTTCATTGACTTCAAGATTTGGATTTCTCGAGCAGACACGATATTGATGTAAAATGTCTTTTGACATATTGTCCTTGTATTTGTTTCGCAGGTCACTTGGATTTGACGGGAAGCATGTCGAAATGATGAAATCAAATAATGTTCGTATCTGGCTTGGATATGCAGAAATAATTGCCTCAGCGATTGTCGTATCCCAATGAGTATCATTTTCAAACAAATTGAGTTCTTGACATGCATCACAAAATGTTGGGCAGACTATACCATAAACATTACGAAATGCTGCAAATGATGTTGGACCACGAACATTCACCAGCAACAACCGCAAATAAAAACATTCATCATTCTTCGGATGAACTGTATAAATGCAACCAAGAGCATCACTTGAACGCAAATCCGGATGCCCAGGAACCATAGTGCCTTTCTTTTGACGTTAAAATTTTTTGAAGAAGCGTTCCAAGTGTAATACCGTGGCATCTCCGAGTAAAGTAAAGTTCGTACAAACGGATCGCTTTGACAAACAGCAAAGAAACTTGTCAATGTTGTCGCTGGAGGTATTTCAGCACGTTGAACAATATTTGCCGCAGTGAAATATACTCGTTGGCCATTCTCCAGATGCACTGCTAAATGTACGCCAAACCGCCTGATTGCAATTCACATTTCGCCCAACTTAATAACGCGTAATTTCATCGTTGCCATTGAATGCTAAAAAGAGCCATATCGCTGCCTTTCGTGACATATTTGCAATGTGTCTTAAATGATTTGGAAAGAAGTGCCAGAGCCCAACTGGTGTCAATCACAAAATCGTTTCCTTTTACTTTCTTTGTAATAGTTTTACCGTTGTCATTGGGCCATCAACGCCGCTACAGTGGATAACCGTCATTGCCAGTGATATTTTCCGCCGCCAACTTTCGTGGATAATGTTTGGAACACTTGCCGCCGAACATGCACGGAGATGGGGGGTTGATGGGGCCACACGGTCCATGAATCATATATGTAATTACAACATCATGTAGTTCTTGATCTGTTTCGGGATCAGGGATCTCAGCACTTTTAATATCATCTTTCTGGTCTGCTCGAAATTTTTCAACTAACTAAATAAGAATGTGTGCATATATATCCAGCATTGAGTATCTCCGAACACGTATTGCCTAACAATATATATAATCAGCAAACGAATTTTTTGCCTAAACACACACAATTCACAAAATATTATCCTTAGTAGCGCGTCAATAACGTTATAAACATGTTTTGTTTGTTTCTTTGATAATTACTGAAAATTGCTTATAAAGCGTGAATAGAATAGCTGAGCCTTTCGCATCTTTCATGATGGGAAGCTATTACCAAGAAAAACTTCACAAATAGTTCAGTTTATAATGGCTTCATTTTTTTGTTGCCCTATCCGCCCCTTGTAAATATTTTTTTTTTATTTTATTAAATGTTTGTTGTGCTTACAAAACAATGTATAGAAAAAAATTGCGTTAATGATTCGCTAACTGACAGACAGATTCATCATTGCATAAACTAAATGCAAAGGGCAAGACTTCAATCTGAGCTAAAAAAAGATAGAACTGTAATTTTATTTACGCTCGAGAGCTTTCAAAATTATGAATGCATTTTTCGTACTTTTTTTGAAATATTTGACCATTAGGGGCAACACAGAGTAAAAACCATATTTAAAAACTGCTTATATCCATTTTGTACCTTCGGAACTGAAAAAGATAAAAAGGGGCTCAAATTATATTTTGATATTGCGTTCGACAGGTCTCGGAAAAATATGATTATAAAATTTTGATAATTTTGATCCTAAGGGGTAAAAAGGGATAAACATTTTATTGGTAATTTTTAAGTTATTTTTGTTATTTTAAACTAATAATTTAAATTGCGTTCAACTGGTTTAAGAAAAATATGAACACGTTTTTTGAAGTTTTTTACAGTTATTGAGACTTATATAAGAAAGTATTTTTGTTGTACGGGAGATGCCATGACCATTATTCCCTTTTCTCGTAAATATACTCACCACAATTATGTATATTAGCAAACATAAACATCCATAGACAATTTTGAGACTCTAGCTTTAAGAATTATTGAAGAACATGTAAAAAAAATCAAATTGTACGGGAGGTGCCACACCAAAAAGTTTGGAGACCTTAGCTGTCACAGTTAATGAGATACACATATAAATATTTCCATGCTATTAGAGGTTCCACACCCATAGTTCACTTACTGCCTATACTAATCTTAGTTTTGCATATAAGCATAATAAATACCCATATTAAATTTGGAGATTTCAGCTGTTACATTTATTGACATATATATGTAAGAGATTCTTTCTAGTAAAGGAGGTGGGTGCCACCCCTATTGTTATCTTTACGCCCAAACTCAGCTTAATTGTAAACATCAACATTGTAAGCACTTGCACAAAATTTTGAGACTTTAACCTTACAAAGCTGAATTATGCATATTACCATTATAAACATCTTTACAAAGTTTTGAGAGTTCAACTGTTACTGTTGTAGAAATAAATACAAAAAACTATTTTCGTTGTATAAGAGGTACCACTCCTATTTAATTTTTCCCGCCCATACAAAGCTCAATTATGCATATTAGCACTATTAACATCCGTACAAAGTTTGAAGACTTAAGCTGTTACAGTTGTTGAAAAATATACAAAAAACTATTTTCGTTGTATGGGAGGTGCCACGCCTATTTATTTTTTCCCGCCCATAAAAAGCTCAATTATGCATATTAGCACTATAAACATCCGTACGAAGTTTGGAGACTTCAGCTATTACAGTTGTTGAAATATATACAAAAAACTATTTTCGTTGTATGGGAGGTGCCACGCCTATTAATTTTTTTCCGCCCATAAAAAGCTCAATTATGCATATTAGACCTATAAACATACGTACGAAGTTCGGAGACTTCAGCTGTTACAGTTGTTGAAATATATACAAAAAACTATTTTGGTTGTATGGGAGGTGCCACGCCTATTTATTTTTTCCCGCCCATAAAAAGCTCAATTATGCATATTAGCACTAAAAGCACCCGTACGAAGTTTGGAGACTTCAGCTCTTACAGTTGCTGAAATATATACAAAAAACTATTTGCGTTGTATGGGAGGTGCCACGCCCATTTATTTGTTTCCGCCCATACACAACTCAATTATGAACATCAATAAATAATTTAGTTGTACCAAATTTGGAGACTTCAGCTATAATAGGTATTGAGATATATGAAAAAAACTGTTCAATTTGTATGGGAGGTGCCACGCCCAGTCGGAATTTCCAAAAACAAATAAGCCTAAAACGCATTCCCAGATATCGGGTATGACCTTTTTTCAAGTTTCATTAAAATCGGTCCAGCCGTTCTTGAGTTATAAGCGGTGTCACTAACAAAAAAAAATTGTTCTTTTATATATAAGATTCTTACATTGTAAGTGACAATATATGATTCTATGTCTTTCCGTTTGCTTACTTTTGCGTTTTACTATAAATATAATTTAATTTGTTATTAAATAGCTACATTTATTAAAAAAATGTAGCTTTTTCCACACCTCCATAAACAAAATCCCCACCCAGTGTGCGGGCAAAATCAATTTTTAAACTCTTGTTATTTTCTTGTTCTTCGTCTAGTTTAAAAAAAAATTTCAACACTAAAGGCCCACTAAAGTTCTACGAAAAACATGGTTTTATGTACTACTTAACTTTAATAAAAAGTAAGCTATACCTTTTTGAAATATCGAATCTACTACGTTACCGATTTTCTTTAAATTTTATTTGCTAGTTGTAAGCTTAAGTTGAAAAAATCATGATGATATATTTTTCCAACTCTTAAATATGCAATTTTTATTAAAACAATTATAAAAAAAATTTAATTTTTGACAATATTGTGGGAAAAGGATTTATTTTTTCTTCAAAACAACTTTCTTAGGAAATGCATAATTGTTTTATATTTTTCTGAAAGATATTTCAACAGACACTATTAGAAAACTAATAATACATTTTATATACTCTTATAGTTGGGCCTGAGTCTTACGGAACCTTCGAAAATTTCAGAGGACAGCTTCTAAAGCCTTAAGCAATGCTCATGTAAGTATTTGTTGAAGTTTTTAAAATTATTGCAGTAAATGACTGTAAGTCATTTAAGAAGAATTTCGTAAGGTTTTTTTTAAATGAAGAACAGTATTTAACAGTAAAGTTGTAAAAATAACAGCAAAACTTTTTTGTTGATTAAAATGTTGAAGGCTAAAAATATAGATCCAGTTGTTTTACGTTACATTTCCAGCAAGTTATACTGAACAATTTTTTTAAGTGTAGACTAATTGTGGGCGTTATGGTAGAAACTCAGAAAACGTTAATTCTGGGATTTTTGTCTGGGTTTTTGGGAGTTTTGGGACTTGTTTCTTGGCTAAATACATACATACATGCCTTTAAACAAGGGTGATATTTAACAATGCCTTGCACTAACAAAATTTAGAAATATTAACGAAGAATAAGAACTTGTCTCTGTGCCGTGCCGAGCAAGTGTCTTTTTAAAAATTTCAAGGCATAAATAATTTATATTTTGCATTAAAATAATTATAATATGCGTTGCATTTATATAACAATGTATGCGACTTTTTAACTTAAGGTAACCTTGCTAAATTAACAAAACGATAATGGGCACTTTACGAACGTATGTATGTAAGTGCAAGGGTACAGAATATAATCACCATGATTACTTAGAAAGTAATTGTGTGTAGATGACTTAGAAAAAATTAACACAATTTTTAAATCTAAAGTAAATAGGGTAATAATAAAGCAATAAAAATATAATTGCGGCTGGAATATATAGTGCAAGGCCAGCGCACCATTACTTCTTAACTGTCTAAAGCAATTATCAAGATCAAGGTTAATTGTTTTCTTCTTTATTGCTTTTTGTCGTTTTGGTTCTTTATTAAAAATACAATAAAATGGTAAGGTGTAACGAAAGTGCAAGTTGTATCTAATTGGTTTTTGGAATTGTAAAAATACCTTGACAAAAATAAGTAAATATTGTGAACGTCATGATGCAAAAGTGATTTAATAAAATTTATGAGGTCATTGAGCTCGTTAGATAACGACATTTATGTGGCAAACATTTGTTGCATAGAAAATGCATTTTACTTAAAAAATGTTTATGTATGCGTATGTATTTGTATTTGTGGTCGTTTTGCAAAAAAAAACTGTGTTTTGGTTTAATACATAATTTTTTTGCTTAGATTAATATTTTTAGCCAACGGATTAATGGAAAGGAACCCGACCTTAAAACACAAATGAAAACAAATTAAAAATTTATTTAAACTTGGTGTTGCTAGATAAATCCCATAAAATAAATTTAATCATAATAAAAATTTTCAATAAATATTTACTAAAGAGAAAGTATCATTAAAAGTAACGAAAATAACAAAAATATATGTGGTCAGTTTTCAAGTTATTTTTCTCGTAATAACTCCGACAGTTATCTTTGAATATATTATTTTATCAGAGTTAAGAGGCTTGTTTTGTTATACTGTTTTAAAAAATCAATTCTTAGCAATTCCAGTTTCGATATACCAATTTCAAATGGTTTTCAATTGGTATCGATACTAAGTAATAACGACATCGTTTACCAACTTTTGTTTGTTGAAATGGGGGAAGTTTGATAAAAATATTTTTTTTTGTATTGAGAGTTATAAATAACGTTTCTTTTCATTTTCTTTTTTAGCAACAAAATATGCTACAAAATATTTTATTGGTTTAAAAGTTAAAGTTCTTACAATTTTTTTTTAAACAAAAAGTCTGGCGTTTGCAAAAGTTTTTAAATGTATACGTCGATATATACTTATTTTTCTCATTTTTCGGAGGGTTTTAAGTTTTCACAATAACAAGTAATTAAAGTAATTTATAGATTTTACTATAATTTATGATGTTAGTTTTTATATATTTGGGTCTTTCAGTAAGTTTTTTGTTGAAGTAGCAAACCAAATCATACAAAATTACCCTCAACATTGCCACCCACATTAAGTTCATGCCATAATTAATGTACACATTTTTTTAAACATTTCCGATTTGTCAATTGAATAAAATTACAATAAATTCGAATATTTGTGTAGTTCGAACAAAACGGAATTTTGGTTGGTTGGACATGGTAGAAAACAACATCAGAATGGCACCACTTAAGAAGAGCAAAAAAAAAGGAAGAATAGAAATGTAAGTTTGATGGTAAAATAAGTGCGTTTATCCCAAAAACATTTAATGCAAAAAAATATCAAGAAAACCAATCAAGTGTTGCTTGTGCTTGTTATTCTAAAGTACACAGAAAAAATAAAAAATTCCGCTAAAATTATTTGTTCAAATAAATTTTTCTTAATTATTGCTAACTTTAAATAATTCTCTTCGTAATATACTTAGTACTTAAACCAGAAGCTAAATATTTTTAAATATTTGTAAACTGTAGCTGGATTTTTTTTTTGTAATTTTGCACTCTCATTCAAAATTATAACCCCAATTATCAATGCAATTACAATGCTTTCCAGACAAATGTTTAGGAGCGAGTTTTATGACAAATCGAATTTGGATTGCCGGCAGGGTTTTCAGGTTTTTGTTTAGGCTCCAGCGCCAAAATTTTATCCAAAATGGCGTACAAATTTTTTTTTTATTTCTAACAATGTGAGAGTTATAAAAAAATCGCTAAAATAAATTTATTATTTATAACAATTCGACAAAAAAAATATTATTTCGTTTTATTAAATTTAAAATAGAAAGAAAAAAACCTAGTTCTTTAAAAAAAAAGTTTCTGTCAACATTGTCGGAAATATATGAATTTCTTTTTATAAAAAGGAATTATATAATGAACTTAAGTCAAAATAAAAATCCAAAAATTGTATTAAAATAAATTTATTTTTTTTTAATTAATTCAATAAAAAGAAAGAATTGCGCATTTAAAGTTCAAAACGACGAAAAGAAGTACTTCCAAGAAATTAATTAACCTTAACAGGTAATTGTCAGGAATATGTTCAATAACTTGGTAAAAGTCTACTGATAATTTGATGTTGGAGCCAATAATAGATATGCATATATGTATGTATACCACCTGAACAAATGGAAACAAACCCTATAAATTAGTCAAGAAATTTTCTAATAAAAAACTTTGTCCATTCGGTATAATCAGTATTAACCAACGGTTTAAGGTTCAATTATACGTGACTTACCATAACTCCATAACCATAACCGTTGCCATAAAAACCAAAACTCAATTATTTTCTATGGTTATTGCTATGGCTTAATGGTAAGTCACCTGTAATTAAATAAAGTGTTGCCCATAAGTTTGGTTCGAACAGCTGTTTACTGTGGAATGGTTATGTCACGTATAAATGAACCTTTAACTGTTGCATAAGGATGAAGAATCAAAACAAAAAATAAAGAAAAATTCTTTTTGAGTTTTGAAAATATTTTAAAATATTTTTTGTTAATTTTAAAAATACTCAATAATATTAATATGAATCACATTCTTTGGATTAAATCTACTGATATTTGGTTTAAGAGCAGAAAGATAAAATTAAAGCAACAACAACACCAAAATATGTAGTTGTAAAACTTGAAGAACCTTAAACTGGGAGCAACTCAAAAATAAAAAACAATTTAAATTTGTTAAGAAAGTGTTTTTGTTCTTTGGTGACAAATGTGGAACCCACTTTATATAACATAATTATTTTAAATGCCTTATGTTATATGTAAAGAGAAAAAGAAAGTAAAAACAGCAGGTAAGTCAGGTAATTGGGGCTTATGTGGGAACATGCTATAAGGTTGAATTTTTATCTTTGCGAACGAACAAGCTTGTGTTTTAAAAATTTTTAACAGAAATAGAACAGAAAAAAATTAAGATAAAAAAATCAACCATTAGTAGCTCAGCCACGGGTCGAAAATGGGACCGTTTAAGTGCCAGGCTATAACGGAAAATTTAAAATGTTAGCGCTCACGTTCGATATATTTTTTTTTTTTGCAACACAAGTTAAAACTACAAAGATCATTAAATAAAATCTTTATATTATAAAGATCCTTTTGATTTTTCAAAGAACTTGTAAATAAGCATTATTGCTGACATTTAATTTTTATAAGAAAAAAAATTGATACATATTTTTAAACCTCGAATGCAACATGATATAAAACCGTAAGCATATTTATAAACTTTGCAACCAACAATGAAACTTGCCTGGTTGAATAAACATGTTGCAAAGTTTGTACCTAGCATGTAAAAAGATGCAACAGTGTTAACAGCGATAGTAAGCTATAACTGTCAAACTTCTTTCATAAAACCAGTTTTCACATTTTTTGCGTTTGAATTGTCAAGCATGTGCCGAAATCAACAACACATGTGCATACATACCTACGTCCAAACATACATACAGAAACTTAACGTATATTTAATCACATCCATATGCTTTAAAGCATTGTTATTTGGTTGCTTTTGTTACAAATTTTGTTCTAAAAAGCTGGGGAAATCGCAGTATTTTGCCTATATCCAGGTCGGTGGTCAACCGATCTTGCTCATTTTAAAGAGCGATCACCTCAGGAATATTTCCGATAGTTTGATGCCAATACCTGGTCCATAGTACTTAAATTGCCTACGGGAACTTAACTTTCTATAAGGATCCAGAAAATATATATTTTGTAGGGTCGCAAATGGATAATAAAGAAATGAAAAACGAAATGACAAACTGATATATGTATAGCTTTGTCGCTATGTGAAGGGTATAAAAATTATACATATATGATTTTAAAAACTAAGCACAGGCAACAACACTTACCCTCAAAAATCAGACAACAGACTATTTCCATTAAACTAAACGAAACGTAAAACATTAAAAAAACAAAACTTTTTATACAAAAAACACGTTTAATACTCCTCTGTGGATCGTATATACAAAATGCAAACGAAAGCATTATTTATTCGCAAACTATAAGGTTGAAAGTTATACTTGATTGAATTATATATAGCCTTAAATGTCTATTCTGGGAGGGCCATTGCATTTTCTTCAAATATGCGACCTTTATTTTGATCACAAGAAACATGGGCACCCACCCAGACGGACGGAAAGATAGACATACCTAAGTCTGCTGAGGAAGTGATTCTGAGTCGATTGGTGTAAGGGAAGGATGGTCTCAGACTATTATTTTTAGGCGTTACAAGCATTCCCACCAACGCATAATATGTACCTTATCCCTTAACATTAAAAAAAACCGAATCATTATTTCGTTCCGTGTACCCCAGCCATAGCAATAAACAACAAAAACAACATCAGTAAAAGTTGTTAAGATTTGTTTTGAACAAAACTTTGTCAAAACCAATCAAAATTGTATTGACAGAAGGGGATCTTCCTGTTTCTGCTACAAAGTAAAAGACAAGCCTACAAGATAGTAAATAAACTTCTTGTTGTATGCGAAAAAATGACAATAAAAAAAACTGTAAACGACAATAAGGTTTTCTGTTTAAAAAAGAAAAATAAAAAAGACAAGAAAAACCCGTAACCGTAAACCTTAAAATTTCTTTAATTAAATTTCTTAAAACTTTTAAGAAAGATTCAAACAAACACATACACAAACACTTTTTATTAACAAATTAAGTAGAAAGAAAAACATATTTTCCTGTTTTTTTAACCACAATTGAATTGAGAATAACATCATTATCATCATTTTCAATTTTCATTTTTAACAAGTAAGAGCGCTATATTCGGCTGTGACGAATCTAATATACCCTTCACATTGGTATTTTTATATACCCATCAATCTAATCCG
The DNA here is from genome assembly GCA_963583895.1 of Melanophora roralis. Taxonomy (NCBI): domain Eukaryota; kingdom Metazoa; phylum Arthropoda; class Insecta; order Diptera; family Rhinophoridae; genus Melanophora; species Melanophora roralis. The sequence goes on from OY757187.1 coordinate 69,957,301, forward strand.
GCCGTGTTATTTCGTACTGGAAATATCGTATTGTTTAATAAAAGTTGTTTATCTGTATGGAGGGTTGCCCTCCCCCTGCTCCTATCCAACTATTTTTTTCCAAAATGTAATACATAATTATTATTTACTTTTTGCAGAGCATCAAAGTCGATAGCTTTTATAGTTTCTCAGATATAGCGTATTAAAAATTTTACAAAAATTGTTAAGTTGCATGGTAGCTGCCCCTACCCCTGCTCCAACCAAATTATTTTTTTTCAAAGATGAAGGCCTTATTGTCCAATTACTTCTTGTACAACATTTAAAGTCGATAGCTGTTATAGTTTCTCAGACTTAGCGCATGAAAAAATATTTCACAGAGTTTGTGCAATTGTAGGGGAAATACTACTTCCGCTGACTCTATATGAAAAAAAGTTTTCCTCTAATTTAGGTCCCTATCTTCAAAGTATCTGTTCCAAGTTTTGTGGCAAGAGTGACTATTGAGATATATAGGGACATATGTATGCACGGATTTTGTCCTAAAAAAGTGGGCTATTTTGGATTTTCGCGGCCAATAATAAGTCGATTTTGCTGATTTTAAATAGCAATTGTCTCAGGGATATTTCTGATTGTTTGATATTAAAACGTTTTCTGTGCGACTTTGTTGGAGTCCGGAAACTTGACATGGCCATACCGACTTCCCTATCTATACGGACCCAGATAATACATACTTCATGTGGTCGCAAATGGATAGTAAGGAAATTACAAACGGAATGACAAACTGATATATACCCTTATCACTTATGTGAAGGGTATACAAACATAATACGGCAGTTACCAATTCAATCAAATACGTACATACATACATAAGTGTAGATGCGAAAAGAAATATTTTGAAATAAGTTTTCTGATTTGGTTTGGTTTTAAATTTTTCTTGGTATGTATACATACATACATACGTATGTTGTATTTTTTGTGGCAATCAAATCACTGGGGAAATTGGTTTAAGAAAATTTTTTTATAAAAAAAAAACATTTCTGGAAATATTCGAAACGTTATTGGTTGTGGATTTAAAATTAGGTAGCGAAAAAAAATATTTCGTCAGACATGTTACGAAAGCTTTAAACCCAAATACATATATTGTAAATGATCTTTTGGGATTTATAAAACAAAAACAGATTTTGTGTTTTCTGTAAAGGGTATTTTTATTTTTTCAATTGAATGTTTTAATATAATTATTTCTTCATATACGCATCCAAATTTAAAATAATGCAAATGGAACTTAATTTAAACCTTGTATTGCTGTGCCAATTTGTGGCAAGGTAACATGTCACATCGTCAACAAGCACAGCCTGCCCTAAGCTAGACCAGTCGATAACAACATAATTATATTAAGCCCAATACAGGTTGTTTTAATGTAGCCATACCTGTTGGACTCTCAGTGAACTTAAAGTTTTCCGGTTTATACCACGAGGAGGTAGATATTGGCACTTGTCCCGATGGAAGTTTGCCCGAGGGCCCTCCTCTTTCATCAGTTACTTATCAACTGCCGAACTTCTGACCGCCGATCATATGTACCAAGCCGCTGCAGCCGATGATTTTTTTTCGTAACTAAACCTTAATATATTGCAGTCTTTCATTCTAATTAATTGTTTATCGAATATAAATAAAATTTGTGATTGTAAATTCTAATTCTAATTCTAATTTGAATGTGAAAAAATCAGTTTGGTTTAGAGGATAAATTTGTATTTTGGATTTCTTATTTAACTTGTTTTCTTCTAATATCAAAACGTAAAAATTAGTTTTCAGAACACCTAACTAAAACTGAAGCGATTTCACATTTAAGGTGAAATCCAGAAAATGGCTGCTCATATTTACTAAAATTTCATTTTGACCAATGATTTATAAATGTATATCGCACATGTACTCAAACAATGTCATATTTCTAGAAATGCATTTTTGAAGTTAACGATTCATAATTGTTTGTTATATTATGCTTCACATTCAAATTGTTTCTACTTATAACGTGCGATTAAAAAATTTCGTTATTCTTTTCTATATAATGCAAGCAAATTGTAAACTTTAAAGGAAGGCATTTTCCTCGAAATATTTTGATGGCGTTGTTTGAGCAAATGAGCGATTTGTTTAAAGTTGCACCTTTACAAAATTTTTTTCTCGTGTACATGCCAGCAACGAGTTATAAAGATGACGCATTGAATATATAAAAGCCATTCACTGTCTTTGTAAAACATTCGCTGCCATCGTTAAAGGCGCGTTGCATTACCAAAAAATTAAGTGTGAAAAAATTAAAAAAAAATTGAAAATCTGTTTTTTTTATTTAATTTTATAAAAAAAATGTACATGTGGCTTTTCTTTCTAATTATTAATAAACTACAAAAAATAAGTTGATATAATTTAAATGTTCACATATATGAATATATTCATTGCTTTTGTTTTATATTCGTTGCTTTAGCTGGATATTCATTGCCTTTTAACAAATAAGCAGAAGGCAAGCAATACACTGCATCGTTTTTGTTGCTTTTACATTTTGTAATTGTGCCGTGTCTTGCTTTTTTGAAATGATGTGAATTGACAACAACGCACTAATTTTTTGCGAATGAATTTACTAGCCTAAAATATGGCGTTCAAACCGTTCTCTGGCAGGATGTATAACATGTCTTGTTGATATTGGCATATGTTGGATAATTCAAACGCAAAAAGAGTAAATACTGTTTTTATGAAAGGGTACAGGTATAGCTTCCTATCGCTTTTAACACTAATGCAAAGACAATAAATGTACATCGTAATGCATTAAACACATTCAAGCAACAAGAACACAGGAACACACGAACACAAAAGTTTCTTGCTAAATTTGTGTCCGACTGGCTGCTACTGCAAGAATGATAGACTATTAGAGATTGCGACTTGCGCATGTTTGCCTCTCTGATGACGTAGTTTAACCCATGCAAGGGTTGCCTATTTTTTGTATTTTTAAATCATTTAGGGCTTTATTTGTATTGAAAACTTTAATTTGCATGACTAATAGTAATGGTCCAAATGAGAATATTTTAAATTTGAAATATGAATATGAGCGTAATAAGTTTAAATGCGTTAATTTTAATGAACTAAGGATGTATGCATGCATGTCTATATAGGTATAATGGATATAATATATTTGGAACCAATTAACAATATATTAAGCTGAAGATACCCCAGAAATTAAGATAACACATTCGCGAAGCCGGTGTCAACCTGGCTACTTACTCAATATTGAAATTATAAAAAGCCCTTTTGGAAGCCAAGAACAAATGTTCGATATAATAGTTTTGTTCATTTTTTGCTGTAAATGAGAAAATTTTTATTGAACTTGAGAATTTGCATTTGAAATTGTGAATATATTTTAATTGGAAATGAGAAAATTCCAAATAAAATTTTATTTAAAATTAGTATGAACGTACATACAATACGTACAACATAAATGCATTCATAACGCAACATAAATAAAAATATGGAAAGGTAAATACAAATCTATGCAGGCAATTTTATTAAATAAGTAGCAGAGATACATATATTCTGGCCTATCTTCCAGACCCAAACTAAACTAATTTAATGTTGTGATATGCAATCTGTGGTAATAACACACGTTTTTAATTTCTTCTTAAAAGCGAGCCTTTGATCTCCGACATTGGAGAAGATTGACGTGTGGTACATTTACATATCTTTGCCTAATGCATTAAACACATTCAAGCTACAAGAACACAGGAACACACGAACACAAAAGTTGCTTGCTAAGCTTGTGTCCGACAGGCTACTACTGAAATATTTACTAGACTACCACTACAAAATAAGCATATGAGCAATATGACTTTCAGTGGTGCCACCTCAAGTCTTTTTGTATTTTTAAGCTATATTATTTGCATCTTACCGTATTGGCAGCACTAATCTGTTAACTGCCGCGTATAAAAATAGAAATTAGTTTAATTTGACCACGCCACAAAATTAGCATTGACAGCAACCCGTAGTCGTGTTGCATTGTAGCCATTAAAATAATTATTCTCATAAGCACACGTGTATTCTATTTTTGACTGGTTGTGTTCGGTAGCCTGTAGCGAGGAATGTATTTAATGCTTTAACATTGTTTTTTTCTCCAACCATATAATTTTAATAAATTAAGCACTGCAAGAATGCGCTTTATTTTTAACGCGTCGATGAAGCGTTTTAAAAATTAGTTGAATACGATGGTGGTAGAAGGCATTTTCTAAAAACAAATCTTGATTTAATATAAAATATTTTTAATTTCAAATTTTTAATTTTTTTTGGTTTTTTTCTCAATATCATGTAAAATTTTCTCATTTTTTATTGGAATTTTCTCAATTACAAATAAAAATTCTGAATTTCAAATGAAAATTCCCAATTTCGTTTGGAATTTTCTCATTAACAATGAAAAATGGCGCAGTAGTATGTTTACGTACCAGAGAATAGCATAATTACGTTTTATCTTGATTTTATCTGGTGTTAAACTCTTAAGCGATTTTAATGAGTTGAACAAAAATCTGCTTCGAATAAAATTATCTTCGTTTGATCAATGCATGAATTTATACATTGTGAATTTATTCAGTGTGTGAATACTTTTGTCAAAGCTATATCAGTGTTGTCATAAGTTGATAATACAAAGTTTCTAATTGCTTAAAAACAAAGCGCTAGATATTTGAAAAATAACTAAATCACACTACATCATCTAATTTGAATTTTACCCAAAAAAATTTTGTTTTTTTGTATCCATAAACGTTTAAAATAATATTAACTTTCTGTTAATTATGCATAATGCTGAATTAATTTCAACACAATTATTTAAGCATTTATAGCCACAAAAAAACCAGCACTTAGCACTGTTTTTGAAACCTTTAGTGCCAAACAAGAAATATTACAAGAACTATAGCAAGCCTTTGTTATACACGGCTGGCAAAGTTAAAGAGAAACAACTACGTCAGCTTACGTTAAACAATGAGCATGGCGCCATTTTTTGTCTGTTATTCTCATTAGGTGCAACATCCCTAAAAAAATAAAACAGTCATTCTCTTACTCTTTGCTTTTTTTGTATGGAGTTTGACACTAAAATTGAAATTATTATTGCTCTAGATTAATTCCTAATTTTGCCGGAAAAGATTTATATGTTATGTGAGATCTGACAACCCTGCACTAAAATCACTTTGACATTTCTCCCAAAAATTAATTTGTCGAATTTCGTTATTTAAAACGAATTTTTAATTAAAATTTATTAAATATAGTGCAAAAAAATAATAGTTATTATAAAAATTGTGTGCGAAGTGTATTTAAAAGCTATAAGAGGCAAAAAAACTTATTTAAAATTTCGAAGCAAATCGTAAACACGAAGTGTGCAGTGGGGCAATGCATGCAAAACGATCAGAAAAATTCAAGTGAGAAATTGTGCTAAAACTAATTGTGAGCGTGTTCTTAACAAATCTTATTTTAGCTGTGTCCTTTTACTCTTTCCCAAAAACCATGAAAAACAAAAAAAGCTTCGGATAAAATTTTGCAATCGGCCTGACAGTAATAAAAAATTTTTTTGGTTAAATTAAAAAATATTTTAATATATTGCTCAAAAATGTAAAAACACTTATGTCTTTCGTTGAAACAAATTATTATGTTTATATTTTTATTTAATAAGAATTTTAAAGTGTATTTTTGTCAAAAAATCAAATCCAACAGGACCGAAATAATTTTTCAAGAAAAAAGCAGGCACAATGAAACATCGTAGGATCAAGTAAAGCTCACCATTTTGATAGTATTAAACTATATTTGTTGAATATCATGTTCTCTGTAAATTTTTTTTTTAGTAGGACAGTCATTTTTTTAATTTTGATAAAAACGGGTAACAACGATAATTATTATTTTTATAGATAAGTTTAAAAAAATATTTTTTATTTTTTGATTTTCATTTTTTCATTTTAACAGTCATTGGTTTTAAATACTTATTGAGGCACACATGTAAAAATAAAAATACCTTTATAAATGCTTTCTTACAATGTAACTTTTTACATTAAAGATTATCTTTTTTTCTTTTCTTGAACAAAATGTACATGAAGGCATTTTTCATGATATATATGTACATGTAAGTATGAACTTGAATGAAAATTTTCGGTTTTTTACGAACTGTGTAGAAAAGTAGTCACTTCAACTCGTTTTGTCAACAAACAAAAATTTTATTGAAGGAATAATAAAAAAATTGCATCATGTAAATGTAATCTTATAGTTTCGATTTTTTATTGGTTTCAAGTGTTTGTCTATATGAAAAAAGTTTACAAATAAACTACTAAATTTTACGTGTTTTTGTAAAAAAATTAACGAATAGTGTGTGAGTGTTTATATTTAAAACAAAAACAAATGTTTGTTTTTTTTTATATATATCCCTGAAGGAAACTTGGGAACAAGTGTCCCCATGTCAACACTTTTATCGACTATTATGTTGCCTTTTTGGCGACATTGCCAACAGTACGTCTACAGTTTTATATTAAGCTTTGATAAGAAGAAAAGAAAACTGTCAGCGGCAAATTAATGCTTCAGTTTGCCGTCAAATGCAAAAATGTATCAGCAACATTATGGCCTTTTTTATTTTTTCTGCTGTGCTATAAAAGTGATTTATATACACAAATTATACTTGTTTTCAATGACAGACGCATGTTAAAAGTCTATTGCAAAAACACATTGACAATGGTTTAGCTTATCAGTAGTACTGTATACTAAAATTGCTAAAAGGTACTAGTTAATCGCTGGTTTCAATGTGTACATATGACCCCAAAAGAAGCACCTTGTCAAAAGTACCAATGTCAGCAGTTGATTTTTTGTTAATAGCAAAGAGCATTGTCTGAGGTATAGCTTAACAGTAGTACTGGTGACAATGTCAGTAGTGAGTTTCTAGTGATTCTCTATTGACATTTCCTGCAGGGATCTTACAAATTTTTTTTACCAAAACAGGCAGCAAATTAACACCTGCTGCTAAAAACTTTTTTAAAAATCTCTTGTATATAAACACATATTATTTTTTTTCTTACCTAAGGTATGGGTTACCAAGTTTTTGTAAATAAAATCAAAATTTTTAAAACAAACTTTCTTTTTAAATATTTTTAGCACACAAACGTTTCGTCCATATTATGAAAAATATCTTTATAACGAAGAAATTTTTTAAAAACGCATTAAAAAATTAGATTTATTTTTTGGCCTTAAGTTTTTGTTTGTTAACTTTACTTGAAAATCTGGTCACACCGAATAAAATATTTAGGGAGAGAATTTGCTTATTACATTTAAAACAGGAAGATTTTGAAATAAAATTTAAAATATGAAATGGGTAAGCTAGAAGTATTTTGGTTTGTGTGGATAAACCTTAGAATAAGATCGCTTAATGCGGAAATCAAGCAAAACACAAATAACCAAAAACGAAAATTTAGTAAAACAATAAACTAATTTTAAAGGTTTTAATTTTTTTTCCTAAATTGTTATTTAATATTATAAATTATTTGAACATTTAATTTTTTTATTACACGATTAACAAAAAACATCTTAGAAAACATTTTCTCCAAAAGTTAGGAAATTGTCCCACTGTTATGTTTACATTATTTTTAAATGAGAGACTGTTTCGTGACGTCATTTGACCACATGCGCAGAAAATGCAAGTTTTCAATTTGTTATGTCGTAACCTTGTTATTTATTAATCTTGCTGCTACTGAAATATTTACTAGACTACCACTACAAAATAAGCAAACGGGCAATATGGCTTTCAGTGGTGCCACCTAAAGTCTTTTTGTACTGTTTAAGCTATATTTTTTGCATCTTACCGTATTGGCAGCACTAATCTGTTATCTGTCGCGTATAAAAATAGAAATTAGTTTAATTTTGACCACGCCACGAAATTAGCATTGACAGCAACCCGTAGTTGTGTTGCATTGTAGCAATTAAAAAATTATTCTCATAAGCACACGTGTATTCTATTTTTGGCTGGTTGTGTTCGGTAGCCTGTAGCGAGGAATGTATTTAATGCTTAACATATGCTAGGTACAAACTTTGCAACATGTTTATGCAACCAGGCATGTTTCATTGTTGATTGAATAGTTTAAAATATTTTATGGTTTCATATTATATTTAGGAGATTCACAAGGTGTTCTATTTGTTTTATTGCTATAAAATTTCACAATGGTTTTGTTGTCTTTCATACAAAAATAACTTTAAAAAAATACTACGTCATTTAATATGCTTTTAAATTGTCACAACAACTCCACATACACCTACGACATGTGTCCAAAAGTTGGTAAAGGTTTTTAAATCATTGTGAAATTTAATAACAATAGGACAAATAAAACACCTTGTGAATCCCCTAATTGTATATATTGTTTTTGCTTAATTTGTTGTCTGTTTTTTGTGTGAGTTTGTGCGATTGCTGTTATACCCTTTACATAGCGATAAGGGTATATATCAGTCTGTCACTTCGTTTGCAATTTTTTTAATATCCAATTACGATCCCATAAAGTATGTATATTCTGGATTCTTAAAGATAGGGAAGTCAATTCAATTGCTCAAATATTGTGACTTTTCTGTTTCGAAAACTATGACAGTTATGTACTTGAAGCCCTCCACGAATACAAGGTGGTCCAAAACAAATCATCTGATGTTGTTTGGCTCCCATTTTTTTGTCAAAATAAAAAACTTTGATTCTGTTTTTTGATTATGTTTATTAAAACCTTTAAAATTTTATTGATTTAGTCGAGAAGATGATATCGGCCACATGGGCGCCGATACAGCTGATTGCTATAGGAGCTTGTTTTGTGGCATTTTCACTCCGGCGAGAACTTCGTTCTTCTGTCCTTATTTGTGTTTGCGTAGTCGGTGCCGGACCGGGAAATCGGCAACGTAATCTGCGCTTCGCCAACACAACAGACAAATTGTTTCGAAAAAATAGACACAAATATTCAGCGTTCATTGGCTAGTTCACTTGTATTTAACATCTAGTTCACAAATGTCAAAACAGATTTCACATTGGCCGCCATTTGCAAAAGTAAGAGCATCTTTTAATAGAGTGATTTTTTTGGCCCACTTTGCAGCTATAATTTTTATGGTTCGAAAACAATTTGCCTAGATCAGCTGACAGGGTAAACAAAACGACCAATGTGAAAGGTATATAAGATTCGGCACAGTCGAATATAGCGCTCTACTTGTTTGAGTTTGAATATAGATATTGTCTGCTTTTAAATAAAACATACGTACATATCTAATTTCATGTAATAAAATAAATTAAAGTTAGTTTTGTTTTTAAATTAAGCGCATATCAGGCAGATTACTTCTGAACTCGTTCATAAATATTCATCCTCGTTTATCATTCATTCGTGGTAATAATTCAAGATGAGGCAGTAAATGTGAAATACGAAACAAATAATTCATTCAGTTTTTTCCCTTTTCTTTTTTCCAAAAAAAAAAATATAAAATTTCTTTAAGACAGATGTTGTTTACTTGAGGAAAAAAACTTATTATGGAGAAGAATCTAATACCAAAACATGCAGAAGGGATATGTGGGTGTTGGGTCAGAGATCCTTTTTTAACGTGTATATTTGTTTGTGTGTTTGTCGGTATAAAAGGCGCTGTTGTTATTTGTTTAATATCCTTAGTATATATTTTCCTTTTTTATTTATTTGCTGTACCTTTAATATCCTTTCTTTTCGCACTTTTAAATGAGTTTCTTCTTATTTCTATTGCTTTATAAGTTTTACTAAGCAACAACGACAGAAGAGGTACGATAAAACAGCAGAATTCCTTACGAACAATATGCGATAATAAAACATTATTTTTTTTCTTTTTCTATATATTTAATCCTGGAAAATATATCACACTTAGTGCGTGCATAGGTTTATTTTTTCTTCTATTGCTATTGTTGTTGATGTTCCAGTATAAGTTTATGCCTGCGTGTATTTGAAACTGTTTGTATCACCAGTATCTTTGTAATAAGTCTTAGAAATTATTCAGCCTTCTTTAATATATATTAATATATTTTATTTTCACAACTTCAACCTCTACACACCCGCTATACTATACTTTTCCCCACTACTCCAATTTGCCCAATACACGTTTTAGTTAGGAAAGGGAGCACAACAACAATTTTAATTTCTTATAAAATTCTAATGTGTCCTGATATAAAAACAGAAAGTGCGTATGTGTGTGTGTGTGTGTGTTTATACGTGAGTGATAAAGTTACGCAGGCTGTGTTAGAAGTGTTTTAAAAAGAAGAAAATCATTGCTTTATTTTACCAGTTTTATTATTAATTCTTTCAATACGAGTTGGCTGCGTTGAAGATGTATCTACACAAGGTGGTAGCGTAGCATCAGCTAATTATTGTTTACTTTGCTTTGCTCCGACAGATGTCAAAAGTCGCGCGCTTTACGTTTGTTTGTATTTTTCACAGCTACATAGGTATTTATCCCCCGATTTTCAAAGTAAAAATGTTATATTTTGGTTTTTTATTTGTAGTATTTAACACTCCACCTTGGATATATGCAGCTTGGTTGCCCCTTAAGGTACCTTTACACGGTAATACAAAGTAATTAGATTTTGTAGAATCAAAATATTATGAAATTCTCTCCGTGTTTAAAAAAAGAGAATAAAAATCTGTTCTAACTATTTTTTATGTTTACACGGATGAGGTTGGTAAAATCAAAATCGGTTGTTTCTTGCCACTTTCCTTTTGGGGTAACGCCATATGGTTAAGGTTCAACAATATTAACAAAAACAACATGAAAAAAATCTGCTTTTATTTTGATTGTTTGTGTATTGTTTCATAAGTGTAGCCACCTTCATTAGATGCTGTAAGTGCTGCCAATCTTTCACACCTCTGATGTGATGAGAATACACAAGTTTCTAAAATGGTTTAGAAAATAAACATTTACCGAACACTTGTCAAATTTTGCATCCGTATTCTCTCCTACCCAATACATTATGCTTTTACATGATGAGATTTTGTATTATCCCACAACATTTTTTGACATATCGTAATATATGTATTACCGTGTAAAGGTACCTTTAGTAAAATCTAGTTTAATATCATATTCTGATTACTATTGTCGTTTAATGCACCCAAACATATAGGCTTCTGCGTGAGTTGATAATTGCTAAAGATAACTTTACCCATCAATTTAATTGTTTATGGGTCATGAAAAGGTTGCACAAAGTATAAGCTGAGTTGTCACTTCGTTATTAAAATAAAATGGCCATTAACAAAAATTTTTTATAATATTTTCTAGGGAAATATTTACTATGCGTCATGTTGCAAACTTTTCACATTTTATGTACTTTTTTAGTTTATTTGTATAAAATGAAAACAGGAAGGCTATGAACCCCGATAAAAGCCAAAAGTCAAGGGTTTTCGCACATACTTGTTTTTTTGAAGATCCTTAATTTTGATATACATATAAAAATATCGACTATTTACCCTGAATGTGGCCAAAAATCAACTAGAAGCATAGAAAGTACTTTTCTCATATTTTTGGTACATTTTTTCATATTCGAAAAATAAAAAAATTTGATTTAGATTGTGTAGAGCATCGTGTAAATTTAATTTTTGTATTATCAGTACTATTTTCCATTTAAGACCTTGTTTAAGTTGATATATTAAACCGCCCTTAGATTAGCGGGTTAATTGCTAATCGACTTATAGAAGCAGAAACCCCTGAAATTGTAAGATACTGGAACCTGAATATGAAACAGACTTTAAAAAGACTTTTCAGAGTAGCCATGTGCACACACATACACACAACTTTTCGCACCCTTATAAAAAAAACAACAACAACAATAAAAAAAATAAAATAAGTCTACACGCAAACACTCGTATATTAAATTGGAAATGGTGAAAATGCTTTATGGGTTTTTAGTAAGATTTATTTCTTTTTTTTTCTGAATGTTTTATTTATTTATTTCGTTTTTCTGATGCTGCTTGATACATATTTATGGGTTTTCTTTTCTTCTTTGGGTATGTGTATGTTTTATCTTGTTGTTGTAGGAGTCTAAAGCCCGTAACATATTTTCGTTAAACTTTCCTTTTTAAGTTGCTGTTTCTGTTTCTGTTGGTGTTGCTGTTATTTGTTTGTTGCAGGGTTGCATAGATTATGGTGGTGGTTGTCAAATTGTATTGCAAGTTCTTTTCACGATTTTGCTTCTGACGCACTGATATTGGTAATGTGAGTGTGGTGGTAATTATTAGTACACATACGTATGTATGTGTGTGTGGTTGTTTGTAAGAGTTGTTAAGATGAATGTGTTTTATTTCAAATACTTCTGGAAACATACACACTCTACAAGGATGTGCCAAATATGGTTGAAATTGTTAAAGTAGTTGCTGTAAAGCTAGTAGTTGGCAGGAATGATAGCGAAACTAATCGAAAAATAATTGGTTGTTGTTCAAAGTGCTGTCGATGTTACCAACACTGCTGTATTTTGTTGCTACTTACACTCTTAAATATTATGGTTTGTTTGATTGTTTCAATAAAAATAGAAAACAAAAGTTTGTTTTCTGTTTTCATTTTACAATCAACCATAGCGAAAACAATTCACAAAAAAAAAATTATAAAGAATTGATATTCCCAGATGTGTGATAACAAATGTTGAATTGAAATGAGAATATTACGAACTTTTTTTCTTTTATACATACACACACTCACACACTTATATATCAATATATTTATACTGACTGACACTTGCATATAAACAAGAAGATAAATGTGTGGCCGCTATAGTTTATTGTTAGTTGAACAACTTAACTAAACACAAACAAACATACACAAATATATACATACATCTTTACTATACCCAACAACAACAACAATTGGAAAACTTAGGAAACTTTAGAATAAAAATATAAAAATCTAGCTTAAAACTACTTTAAGTTTAATTGTAGCTAAATTTAGATTCAAATTAAAAATGTAAATATAATAATTACAGCAATATTTACTGCTAAACTTAAAATAATAAAAAAATTATACAAATAGATGGTATTTATAAATAACCCCTTAACAACCGGCCAAAGAGTGCTGATAATTAAAATCCGTTGCTGGTTTCAAAATGAAATACATTTGTCTAGTGAAATTATAATTGGTTTTTTTTAATTTAAACTTCTTTCAATAACAAGAGTTAATAAAAGCTTTCAAAGTCCCTAAAGATGTTCAAAAAAGTTGCCCAATCGAAATATTGAAAAACTCTTTTGCCAATATATAAAAAATAAATACGCTTTAACACAGACAAATATATGTACACAGAGAACACAGATTCGTTGCTAGAACCGAATCCATTGCCATCCGAATTCATACGGTTCCAACGGCTGCTAGTACTTATACAAAATAAAGTCAGTGATCAGAAATAATATTAAAATTGGTTCTATCTATGAGTTACATTGAAAACAAAATTAATTAAAAGATTTATCTTTTGAACAAACATATATTTGGAGGGGAAATATACATACAGAAGTTACATATTGCAAGCAAATTTATATATAAATGAACACATGTTTTTCTTAAGGCTATTTAGAAAATACAGTGGGCAGCTTTACAAGGGTATTTTTAATATAAAATTTTTCAAATTAAAGGAACTTACTTAAAGACGATTGCATCAACCAAACAACTACAGTTCCACACCCTTTCTTCCAAATAATAACTTATGGCTTGAGCATTTAAGATCTATGTCCAAAATCTAAGTATAAGTCTTACTCCCAAAAATCACATTTATCCTCGAAAATTCTAAATAAATTATGCTATCAAAGTATTTTAACGCATGCATAAATACATATTACATGGTGCTACAGTGAAACAAAAACTTTGAAAACGACCTAGTAAGGATTGTAGTACAATACAAGTCGTCTGAAAAAAATTAGGAAGACCCTCGACTTCCGAAATTATTCTGAAAACCCGTTTTCGGTGATGCTTTCATCTCAGTCAGGGTTTGTTTGATTTAAACGGTTCTGAAAGGAAAGCGAAATCCCTTAACAAGTGATATCTGGTTTTTTGCGTACATAAAATTTTCTTTAATACATTCTAAAGAAAAAGACAGGTTTTATTAGAAAAACATTTAAGTTACAATTGCTGAATTTGAAAATTTACAAAAAATGAAAACAAAGGTAAAGTTTTTGTAAAGATTTAAGTCTTTTTATAAAATATATATTTTATTAAAGCCTAATTTTGTATCTTTCTGAAACAGGTTTAAATTGTTAAATTGTATCAATTATTGGTATTAAAGTACTGCGGCCTACCCTAAAACTGCTCAAAATTTTAAGAGGG